>SNQJ01S0032395.1:66256-83031 GCA_010110895.2 Picea sitchensis | reverse complement strand
ATAGCCAGATACACTTCTATCAGAACCATCATAGCTCTTTCAACCAAAATGAATTGTAAGTTACACCAGATGGATGTGAAAACAACATTCTTAAATGGTGTTATTGAAGAAGAAGTGTATATAGAACAACCACAAGGGTTTGAAGTTGAAGATAGAAAGACTCATGTCTACAAGTTGAAGAAAGCTCTGTACAAGTTCAAGCAAGCTCCTGGAGCTTGGTATGGTAAAATTGATAGTTTCCTGACAAGTTTGGGCTTTACCAAGAGTAAAACTGATCATAACCTTTACTTCAAGGTTATGAATGATGAGCCAGTTATATAGCTACTATATGTGGATGATTTGTTCTTGACGTGAGAAGAAAATCTCATCACAGATTGTAAGAAGAAGCTTGCCATTGAATTTGAGATGAAAGACCTAGGTACGATGCATTATTTCTTAGGTCTTGAAGTTTGGTAGAGCCCAGAGAACATCTTCCTTAACCAATGGAAGTATGTAGTTGGAATACTGAATAGATTTGACATGTTGGAATGTAAAGCCATGACCACACCCATGGAAACAAATTTGAAGCTCATGGTTGATACTTCGTAAGAGTTGGTTGATGGTACTCTACACAGATAGATTATTGGATCGTTGATGTATCTAACGAATACCAGGCCAGATATATGCTTTGTTGTCAACACCTTGAGTCAGTATCTAGTGGAGCTCAGACATGCCCACCTTGTGGCTGCAAAGCATGTGATGAGATACCTTAAGGGTATGTTGGATTATGGTCTCTGTTATATTGGAGATCATGACTTCAGACTATGTGGTTATACTGATTCAGATCGGGCTGGAAGTGCTTCTGACAAAAAGAGCACTTCAGGATGTTGTTTCAGTTTGGGTTCAACCATTAATTCATGGCAAAGTAGGAAGCAATTCAATATTGCTCTCAGCACGACAAAAGCAGAGTACATTGCAACATGTTCCACCAGTTGTGAAGCCATATGGCTTTGGAAGTTTTTGACATGTATGTTCGATTTGGAGATGAAAGCCACCATGATTCTATGTGATAACCAAAGTTGTATAAAGATGACAGATAACCCAATGTTCCATGATAAGTCGAAACACATAGAGATCAGGTATCACTACATTCGTGATATGGTGTAGAGGGGATTTGTAAAGCTCTAATATGTTGGCACCGATGAGCAGGTTGCAAATCTGTTGACCAAGCCTCTGTCTCATGTGAAGTTTGAGTACTTATGATACAAGCTTGGTGTAGTCCAAAAGGACCTCCTTTGACAGGGGGAGTGATGCTGATGATACTATGGTATCCTTACCAACAACGAGCAGCTCCGTTAGGATTTTATATCCCAGGGGATTGATCATCCCTGGGCAAATCCCAAAGGTCCGGTAAGGATGGTTTGTAAGAGTACCTGTGCATGTATATGCCAGTTGTGGTTAGTAGTGGTAGCTCTGTTAAGATTTTATATCCTAGGGAATCTTATGATTCATGGGCAGATCCCGAAGGTCCGGTAAGGACGGTTTGTCAGAGTACCAAGTGGTAGCTTGTTAGGATTTTATATCTTAGGGAATCTTATGATTCATGGTGAGATCCCAAAGGTCTGGTAAGGATGGTCTATGAGAGTACCACAAATGTTGTTGATACACCTACCTCATTTTGTTGCCACATGTTGATGTTGTTCCAACTTCATGTTGTTGTTGATGTTGTTGTTCCAACTTCGTGTTATTGATGTTGATATTTCAGTTGCATGCTGCTGATGTTACTTCAACTCCATGTTGTAAGCGATGATGATATTGATGATGAGAAAAACTTCCAATGAATTATAGATGTGTCAGTCAGTGTTCCAGATGTTGATGATGATGTTTCCCTCTCCTTCTCTTGATGATGTTGTATTGGGTCATGTCAGTAGAATACCCTTCTCGTTAAGGGGGAGTGTTGAAATATTGTAACTTCAAAGAATATTCTAATTAAATTTAAGTAATTATCTTATAGATCAAATTCCCTTTTGTGGATTGATCATGTCGGGTCTTGTATAAGACCAAATCCCCTTTTTTGGATTGGTCAAACTATATTTGTATGGTGGTATTTGTAAAGTTGGCCCCTAGTATTTATAAAGTGGTTTTAACCACTTCTATGAGAAGTCGGCCCCACTAAGTGAAGTGGCATAACCCTAATGCCTCCTCAACTAGTATTTATATGTGAGGATGGTGCCTCACTTGTACACACTCACTCTCACTCATCTAGTGTGCATATCTTGAAGGCAGTTGTAGTTGCAGGAGGAAGGAGAAGAGAGGTGTATGCTCAGTCTTGGTTTATCTTTGGTGTTTTGGTCTTAGTCTTGGCAATCTATTATTGAGGAAGTTTTTTTTGTGTTTTCACCCCCACGAGGGTTTCCCTGGATAAAATGTTGTGTACCTTATGATTGTGTTTCTTTCAGTGATCCTCTTTATGTTTTTGCTTTGGAAATGCATTGAATGCTCATGTAATTTGGAAATAACTTGATAACAACACTAAAACTTAACATGTTCCAATTGTTATTACTTCTCCAAACTGAATTGTACTCCACCCCCATGTGCCCAATAACTTCGGGATGTGACCACTCACACCCACCCTCATACATGCATTCAATGATTGGCTTTGGAAACACTCAATCAAAAGGATGTGACCACTTGCACCCGCCCTCTTACATGTATTCAATGATTGGCTCTGTGAACACTTAATCAAACATCAAAAGGTTTGTATACAATGCAGATTTAGGAAAACGGGTTAAATCTATAAACCTGGGTAATCCCCCTTAGACCCTTCTTGGCCATTATCCTAAGCACTCCCCTCTCTTGTGGATTAATTTAGCCCCCATCTCTTGTCTGTGTCCCCTTAGCAGCTGGCATCACATTTTATTATTAAAACATTGAAATACAATTCACATATTACATCGCTTGACCATAGCTACATATTGTATCTACATAGGCATTAGTCAAACTGAGGATTATAATGGGGATGTTATAGTCCCCCTCCCCTACAATTGTGCATTGTCCTTGGTGCACTCTATGCCGAGATACATATATGAAAATTTACATTACAATACTCAGAAATAAAATTTATGCAATTTAACAACTCCAACCAAAATCTCATGTTCCTCTCAACTCGCCGACCCAAGCAATGTACCATTCGTTTATCGGGGATACCCAAGGGATGTGCTATCCGTTTATCAAGGTCTAACCCAATGAATGTGCCATTCATTTATCAAGGTCCCCCGCCCACATTTTTTCTTCATGCTCTCATGTAGCATCTTTAGGACTGTATCAAGTCCATTGAACCTTTACCAACCCTATGGCTTTGTTCCTGAGCACTTTGACTTTCTGATCCATGATGCGTACTAGTTCCACCCGAAAATCCCCTTTGTGCTCCACCTGGATCACATTCCAATCAATTACATGATTAGCATTAGGTACGTACTTTTTAAGTAATGATACATGAAATACATTATGAATACACATTGATGCAGGTAAGGCAAGCATGTATGCAACTGGCCCTATCTTTTATAATATTTCAAATGGACCACAATATCTTGTTGCCAACTTCAGGAAGCTTTCTAATCTTAATGAGCTTCTCTTTGCCTTCACTTTTAAAAACACATGTTCTCCCACTTTGAAATATCTGAAAACTGTGTTCCTGTCTACACAACTCTTCTACCTATCCTGGGCAGCCTTCAAATTCTGCTTAATCCTTGCCATATCATCTTCCATTTCTTTTAGCAATTCTGGCCCAACAACTACTCTGTATGCTGGATTATCCCAACTCACTGGGGTGTTACATTTCTTGCCATACAATTCCTCAAATGGACTCATTTTCAAGTAGGCTTGATACCCATTATTGTAAGCAAATTCAACTAAGTGGATATAATCTTCCCATTTTGATGGTTGATCCATCACATACATTCTAAGCATGTCCTCAATTATTTTGTTAGTCCTTTCTATTTTCCCATTAGACTCTGGATGATATTTTGTACTAAGATTTAAATTTGTCCCAAAGCCTTTGAACAAACCCTTCCAAAATCTGGAAGCAAACTTTGGATCTATGTCTGAAACTATTGCCTTAGGCACTCCATGTAGCCTAGCAACTTCTCTCATATAAATATCCACAATATTTGTTGCCTTGTGTCTTTACTGGAATGAAATGTGTTACTTTAGTGAACTTATCCACCACCATCATGATGGTATCATGTTGCTTCACTGTTCTCGACAACTTAGTAATAAAATCAACTGAGACAACTTCCCACTTCCATTTCAGAATGGATAATGGTTGTTGCAAACCTGTTGGGTGTCGATGTTTTGTCTTTACTTTTTGGCATTCCAGACATCTGGCTATGAAATTTACAACTTCTTTCTTCATTCCTAGCTAAAAATATTGGTTCCTTACTACTGCAATTGTCTTATGATATCCTGGGTGCCCGACATATGGCACATTGTGCATCTCTTTCAGTGCAACATTTTTCAGTTCATTGGAATTCGGTACATACACTTTATGTTTGTACACGAGAATTCCATTTTCTTTCATCTCATAATAATTAAATTTTTGCTGAAAAATTTCCTTGTTGTAATGTCTCTTTTATTTTTAAATAATTCTAATAGGAATTTTTTGCTGCAACAATTTTGTCTTTCATATTTGTCCCCTGCATGTTAATGGTTGCAATATGCACTTCATGAGATCTCCTGCTGAGTGCATCAATCACTTGATTTTCCTTTCCCTGTATGTGCTTAATTTCGAAGTCATATTCACTCATAAATCCCAACCATCTAGTTTTCCTAGCATTTAGTGTTGGTTGTCCAAACAAATGCTTCAGACCACAATGGTCTGTCCTTAGCTTGAATTTCTTACCCACAAGAYAATGCCTCCACATTTTCAATGCATGTACAATCGCTGCTAACTCCAAGACATGTGTAGAATAATTCCTCTCGTGCTCTTTTAATTTTCGAGACTCATAGCATACCACATGATCCTTTTGACTAAGGACTCCACCAAGCCCTTCCTTGAATGCATCGGTGCACACAACAAAATCTTCGCTTGGATTTGCAACCTTCAAGATTGGGGCACTTGTCAATATTATTTTCAATTGTTCAAAACTCTCTTCACACTTGGAAGTCCATTCAAACTTCACACCCTTCTTTTGCAAAGAAGTGATTGGACTTGCAATCTTTGAAAAGCCTTTTATGAATATTAGGTAATAACCAACAAGACCCATGAATGATCTGACCTCTGTCACATTCTTTGGCGCTTGCCATCCTCTAATGGCCTCTAGCTTCTCAGGATCCACTTCTACTCCTGTTGCTGATATTATATGCCCCAAGTAGTGAATCTTCTTTTGATAAAAGATGCACTTAGCTTAACATATAATCTGTGTTCTCTCAAAACTTGTAACACCATTCTTAAATGTTGTTCATGTCCCTCTTTTGATTTGGAATAGATGAGTATGTCATCTAAGAACACAATCACAAACTTGTTAAGGTACTCCCTAAACACTCCATTCATCAAACACATAAAAACTGATGGGGCATTTGATAGTCCAAATAACACTACTGTGAAATCATAATGCCCATATCTTGTTCTAAATATTGTCTTGCTGATGTCTTCTTCCCTTTTCCTTACTTCATGATATCCTGATCTCAAGTGAATCTTTGAAAATATTCTTTCACCTTTCAGCTGATCAAACAAATCATCAATTCTAGGTAAAGGATAATTATTCTTTATGGTAACCTTATTAAGTTGCCTGAAATCAATACACAACCTTAAGGTTCCATCCAACATTGAACCTTATGGCAATCCCTATATAAGTGATCTCCCCCACACCCCCAACATTGAACGGGTTGTTGCCTTGGCCTTTTCCCAAATGAATCTGCATTCTTTGGATCATTTTGGGTTGCTTGGACTTGCTGACTTGCTTGGGAGTTATTTTTGAAAAGGGGTAGTTTAAAACCTTTTTGCCTTTGATATTTTTTCTCTTTCATCCTGTCACTCCAAGTCTTTTGGAACATTGGCCTCCCTTTGCTCTGCTCATAAAGATGCCTTGCTCTCCTTATGGTTTCCTCCAAGGTATTGGAGTTTCCATATTGAATATTGTCACTATAGAAGGAGGGTAACTCACTTAGAAACCTTTGGATTTTAACCTTTTCATCCTTGATGAAGTCAACATACTTCAACAATTCAAAGAATCGCTTCTCATATTCCTCCATTGTCATGGTTCCCAACTCGAGTTCAAATAACTCTTTCATCTTTCTCTCATGGTAATGCTCGGACAAATATTTGTCTTGGAAATATCCTTTGAACTGCCTCAATGAGATTCTCTTCTCATCAAGGTTCTTGGCTTGCTTAAGTTGATCCCACCACATGGTTTCCTTTCCTTGCAAGTGGTAGGTGGCAATCATAGCTTCTACCCGAGATGGGTAGTCATGCAACTGGAAATAATTCCTCATTTCCAACAACCAAGCCTCTCCCTCTTCTCCTTTCTCGTGCTCACCATTGAAAGTAGGTGGCTTTATTTTCCTGAGTTCACCTTACAAGATGTCTGTTGCAGACCTTCTTCTTTGCCTCCGAACAAGAGACACAATTGGGCTGCTTCCTAGTCCATAACTTGTAGGAGTTCTTTTGGTGGAATGTTGTGGAGAATGATGGAGCCTGCTCATGCTTCTCGACTGCCTATCATTTCCATGATCATCCCTTTTGCTATGATATGTAGATGTTGATACTTGTCTAGCACTAGTTTCTTTCTTGGTGCCAAAATCTTTGTTAACTTGCTTATGCAACATATTTAATCTTTGAAGTATCTCTTCTTGAGATTTTATAATCCTTTCATTATCAGCCTTGTAGCTTTGCACTTCCCTATGCAGACTTCTCAGAGTGACAGTCTCTTGCATATCTCTTCTTCCATTTGACTCTATCTCAACATTTCCCATGCTGATACGTAGACCTTTGAACTCTTCCCCATGGTTGTAAGACCCTTGAGCATCTTCCATGACTTTAGTCCTCATATAAAAACTAAGTTTATTGATGTACCTCTAAATCTGCAAGATCTGCAGCCAACAAAATTTGTTAGGCTAAAATAATTAACAAGATCCATGAAATTATGTACAATTGTGTTCCCATTCTGTATCGGAATTCTTTCTTTCATAAGTTCCCTCGAAAAGTTTCAACACTTAGATTACTTTTCTATCTATTCGGACTCACGGACTCGTAGACTTGCAGACTCATGAAATCATAACTCTTCCTTTCATATGTTCGTCTGAAGCGTCTCAACACTTAGTCATTTTCCACTCCTTCGGACCATCAAACTCATGGACTCACAATCTTGTAACTTTCCTTTCATAAGTCCATCCAAAAAGTCTCAACACTTAGTCATTTTTCCACCTCTTCGGACTTGTAGACTCATGGACTCACAATCTCGTAACTTTTCTTTCATAAGTCCATCCGAAAAGTCTCAACACTTAGTCGTTTTTCCACTTTTTCGGACTCGCAGATTCATGGACTCACAGACTCACAATCTTGTAACTTTTCTTTCATAAGTCCATCTGAAAAGTCTCAACACTTAGTCATTTTCTAAGTTCGTGCCTCCATGTACCTGCCACCATGGTAGTACATGTCACCTAGCTCCACATTAGTTGACACATGGCCCTTCCCACACGATTCTGACATCGGTGTACGAAAAAATACTGAAATTTTTCCAATTTCGCCCGTTTCCAAGAAATTCCAAAAAGGCTTAAATTTTCCCAAAAATGAAATTCCTTCTTTGGTCATCATTAGAGCTATGTGACTAAGCTTGATATAACCAATTTAATCCTGGTACATAAACATTTGTACGTTGCTTTCAAATTTGACTCTTTTGCTTCGAATTTGCCATTATTAGCTACATGAATTGGGGCTTTTGCTCAATTTCATCCAATTTCATCACGGAGCGCCGTAAACATTTTGTCAAACAATTTGGAAACAATCTCTTCCTGACATTTTGTTAAACAATTAGCTTGCAATCTCTGTAATTTCACTTCTGCGCTTTGCTAAATGGCCCATCCAGGCTCAGTGTTGAAAACTGGGCTCTAATACCACTTTGTAACGTACCCAACCACCATAGTTGGGCACACCACACAAAAACAATTGTCTTATCAGCTCTGATATCATTTTATTAACGTACCTAGCCTCCAGCTAGGTAACAATACTCACATAATTCACATAACATGAAACTTTTTGTAATTAAATCCATTCCTTTGTTGTTATCTGTTTTCCCATAGCCTACAACTACAATTTATAACAGATTTAGCTACAACAAGAACCATAAAACATATGCATCTAAAACATGCTAATAATCAACATGAGATACGACTAAACTGCTCATTACAACAACATGTAAGCCACACACAGAGTTCATGCACAACAATAACACATGTAAATAACTCAGTACAAGATAAAACACTTGTCTTAAACAAGAATTGTGCAACCAACTGCTTGGGACTGACCTTCCACCCAACTGTAGACTGATTGTTCAAAATCTCAACAACTTGTCACCCCCGAGATGAGGCTGACAATCCACAAAAGAGGGCGGTCTCTCACAATCCACTCATGACAACTCATAAATCTCTCAACCCAACTGATATTCTCCTACAACTATCCCGACTTTTCCACCAGCTCTCTTCCACTTGACTTGCCCAACCCAAGGAATGCACCAAACTTTTATCAAGGTTAACCCAAGGGATGTACCATCCGTTTATCAAGGTGAACCCAAGGGATGTACCATTCATTTATCAAGGCTAACCCAAGGAATGATCCATTCATTTATCAACGTTTCTCTGGCACAGACAGCTAGGAATATCTCAACTGGGAACTCAAGGGAAACTGTTACTAGGAAAACTATCAACAAACCAACAACACACTTGTTGTTTCGGTGCAACTCACACAGGAGTTCACTCTTTCGGCCTGAAAACTGAGCTCTTCAATTCTCCGGCTCCAATTCACTCCAGTTACGCTCCAACTTGTGCTCCAGACTTCGTCGCACCAACTCCAAGCTCTCCGTTCGCTTCCCACACACACTTTTTCTCTCTTTCGCTTGACCTGCCCAACCCAAGAAATGCACCATTATTTTATCAAGGTTAACCCAAGGGATGTACCATCCCTTTATCAAGGCTAACCCAAGGAATGAGCNCTCCAAGCTCTCCGTTCGCTTCCCACACACACTTTTTCTCTCTTTCGCTTGACCTGCCCAACCCAAGAAATGCACCATTATTTTATCAAGGTTAACCCAAGGGATGTACCATCCCTTTATCAAGGCTAACCCAAGGAATGAGCCATTCGTTTATCAAGGTCTTTCTGGGACAAACAACTAGGAATCTCTCTCCCCCGACTATTCCAACTGTTGTTACTTCTCCAAATCAGATTGTACTCCACCCCCATGTGCCCAATAACTTTGGAATGTGACAACTCACACCCACCCTCATACCCACCCTCATACATGCATTCAATGATTGGCTTTGGAAACACTCAATCAGAAGGATGTGACCACTCGCACCTGCCCTCTTACATGTACTTAATGATTGGCTTTGGGAACACTCAATTAGACATCAGAAGGTTCATATACATTGCGAATTTAGGAAAACAAATTAAATCTATAAACCTGGGTAATCCCCCTTGGACCCCTCTTGGCCATTATCCTAGACACTCCCCTCTCTTGTGGATTAATTCAACCCCCATCTCTTGTTCGTGTCCCCTTGGCAGCTGACATCACATTTTATTATTAAAACATTGGAACACAATTCACATATTACATCGCTTGGCCATAGCCACATATTATATCTACATAATCATTAATCAAACAGAGGATTATAATGGGGATGTTACACCTCTCAATACACTTGTTGTATTGAGATAAGTATGGGATAACACCTTAACAAGATCGTAAGTGGTATTGGTCCCATGGTCCATACTTGCAACATGGTATCCACGGAGGAAAAAAAAGGAACTACAAACTAAGTATCATAAGACTGAGTCCTTAGTTTCTTGGCTCAAGTCGCACGTTGAAAAATAAGGTGTTGAACTCTCACAAATCACCCTACGAGGTGCTAACCTCGAGAACCTAATATGATGGCTATGTACATCCTTGGGTATCAAGGTTCCAAAATAACACATGGAGCCATCGATGGGGGAATCTTTAGCAAACGAAGAGCGGCACACTCAGACGCTCTTTCTGAATAACCATATCACACCCTTTTAAGACCACAGTTCGTGGCACCACTATCCAAAAGTAAACATGAACAACTTTAATGGTTTTGATCCATCTAGTTGGGTTACCCAAATGGAACAATATTTCTCTCTCCATAGAGTTAAAGTGGGGATTTTATATATGGATTTAGAATGTTGGCAATGGTATAAAAATCTCATGGTGGCTACATTTCCAGGAGCCATTTTGTGAAGGAATCTATGCTAATTTTGAATGAGACACTCACTATTTAGGGCGACTAACAAAATTATGCCAAACATACTTAGTTATAGACTTTATCGTAGCCTTTAAGTAATTGGAAATTCACATAGAAGACTTGTATGATTCCCTTTTTAAAGAATGCTTCATTAGTGATCTCAAAGAGAAAATTAGAGCACGAGTCATGATGCAACACCCAACTACTTGGTTGGGAGCCTATGAGTGAGCTAAATAATTTGATATGGTGTTCAATGTCCAAACCAACAAACCTTAATTCAGTCCTCACTCTCACCCTTCTTTTATGAGTACTACTAGCCCCTCCACCTCTCAACCCTTAAGAATCCAAAATTTGTCTCCGAAAGAGATGGTTGAATGCCAACACCTTAAACTTTGCTATAATTGTTATGAGTGGTATTTCAATGGGCACAAATGTAATGTAGAAATTAGATCAAATGAATGTATCCACCCAAGGCCACTCATAAGACATCCCTTTCGAAGGCACTCCTAAATGAGACTTTGAAGACACAACCCCTCCTACTCAAGAAGAAACAACCTTACAAACTCCTTATGTGGAACCCAAAAATTCCCTCAATGCTTTATCAAGTTTTTTTGCGCCCCAAATTCTAAAGTTGATCAGTTACATCATGAACTGCAAGGTAATTGTTTTGATTTACAATAACAACACCCACACTTTTATTCATAAGAGAGTGGTTGAAGAAACCCATTGTTATGTCCATGCCATACCTGTTTTTCAAATTATAATAGCCAATGGTGGTATGAAGGAATGTGGAGGCCAATGTGAAAATGTGAAATCTCATATGTTTTCTATTGAAATGGGTGACTGCTATGTCATTTTCGGTGCAAAATGGTTATGCACTTTCAGACCCGTCCCCATAGATTTCAAGGATTTATATTTGAGCTTCATTGAGGAAGGACAAAAACATATCCTCGAGGGGTTTAAATATATTTCCCCTAAAATTATTAGTACTCATCGTATGGAGAAGTTATAGAAGAAAGGTCACTCGAGCATTATTTCATAATTCAACACCCTACGAGTGTTGAACAACCCCCTCCCCACAAGAGATTCACCTTGATTTGCAACTAGTCCTATCTAAACATCAATAGGTATTTAAAATACTCTGTGGCTTACCACCTTCATGTTGTGAGCAAGACCATGGTATCCACCTAGTTCTAGGTAGTCAACCATCCAATGTGTGTCCTTATAGGCACCCTTTTGCACATAAGAATGAAATAGARAAGATMGTTCAAGACCTATTGGAGGTTGGATTCATACATCCCAGTACCAACCCTTGCTCATCACCTATGGTCACGGTGTTAAAGAAAGAARGCAATTGGTGCATGTGTCTTGATTTATGAACTCTTGGTAAGTGGATCATCAAGGACAAATTTCTCATTCTAGTTATTCATGATCTCTTGGATGAGCTTCATGGAGCCAAGTTTTTAAATCGGGCCTTTGTTCMGGATAACACCAAATAAGGATGAAGGAGGAGGACATCCCTATGATAGCTTTATGCACACATGAAAGTTGTAMTGAGTTGTTAGTGATGCCCTTTGGACTTTACAATGCTCCATCCAYCTTTAAGAGTATCACRAAAACAAATTTTCAACCCTTCCTATGCAAATTTGTTTTGGTATTCTTTGATGATATATTGATCTACAACAAAACTTGGGAATCCCATATAGAGCATGTTGATATAGCCTTGCAAGTCYCRCGAGACCACCAGTGGTTCCTTAAAAGTTACAAATGTGCTTTCGGGGCTTCATAGATTGAATACTTCGGTCACGTTGTCAATTAGGATGTAGTGCAAGTAGATCCTAAGAACGTTATGGCTATGCAAGATTGGCCTCACCCCAATTGATCCAGATTATTTTTGGCACGAAATGAGAGCGGAGATATAATAAAGAAATGCACAGAGATATCGTGGATATCCAATAATATAACATAAATGTATAAGAGATTCAACCATAAATACAGAGATACAGTAATACATGATTTCTATTAATGAAAGAAATGTACAGAGACTATAAAAATACAGAGTGAAAGACTCACTAGAATGGTGGCAACTTATCTCTGAGAAGAGATGTGACAACTACTCATATTCGCAAGAAGATGATTACAATGAGGCTCTGAAGGCCTTTTTACAATAAACAAGAACGTCAAAAACCCTAGACATCCAAAAACCTAACCCTAGGAGATGAAGCGCCAAAAGTCATGTGAGCCTCGTTTGGGTAAGTAAATATATCAACTTCCCGGGGTCGTAACTCACTGAGAAGCTCGATCCCAAAAAACCTTCATTTAGGCTCTCAAAATGGCCCCGGAAGTTAAAACTGCTAAAAATAGTAAATTGCCAAAATTGCCAGAAAACTGTTTTGAGCGAGTTGGAAAAGGTGGGTGACCACCGATATCCACCTGGATCAATTCTCTCTCCTTAGGAAGCAATGGTCTCCATTGCGTTGAGTTCTCGGGGGGGAGAGGGAAGCGTTTGTTGAATCTGAATCTTGGTGAGCTACTTCCCTTGCTCTAGATGTCACGCTGCTCGGTTTATGGAAGGCCATCACGACCCTGTTGCTGGAGGGGCTGAGTCTGTTCAATAAGTCGAGCTACATGAGAGGACTGTGTGCAGAAGGAATCTTTGCAGTTTGTTGCAACCTTGTCGATTTGCTTCTGTTGGATAAAAGGTGCTTGGGGCGAGGTTGTAGTGGTTACAATGTCCTTATGTTCACCTTTTGAACAGATTGTGAAGAAACTAAATTTTGCAGTATGAGATACTACCTTGCGACGCTGTTTAGGTGGAACAATAGTCGGAACTACCTCTGGTATTTTGTAGAGATGACCCTCCATAGAAACAATGACACTGCGGGGTTGGGACTCATAAACAACATGGCATTTCCACATATATGGTTGGCTCAAGAGAACATCACAGACATCCAGTGGGGCCGAATAACATAATACCTCATCCTTGAAGGGCTGGATGTCATATGAAAATCAAAACTGTTGGATGACACGAAGATCTCGTCCTTGGCAAAGCCACCCGATGTTGTATGGTTGCGGGTGTGGTGTTGTCGACAGTCCCAATTGTTTGTCGACCTCTTCTGAGATGAGGTTCTTCTGGCTTCCTCTATCAACAATAAAATGCAGTGGGGTCCCCTTCACCCACATCTGTGAATGAAAAAGGCGCTCGCCCTCTTCAGGATCTGTTGGTTCTTCTGGTTGAATTGTTGCGGTCACGATAATAGTAGTGGGGTTTTCGTCGATGATATGTCTTTTACCAGTATTTTTAGAATCAAATTATGAATCAGGGTTTGGCTCCTTGTCTTTGATCTCGACCGCTAATGACTGTTTTGAGCGACATTCATCGGTGTTGTGCCAGAGGCTTTTATGAAAATCACACCATTTTCCGGTGTTATGGATTTGCATATCTGAACTCCCATTTCTTTTGGTGCCTAAATTTATGCTTGATTTTAACAACATATCGATACGCAACACCGAGTGATGAGATATCCAGAAGATCCATTTCAGTTTGGATGTATCTGTGTAGAGCCCTGCGGTATTTCAGAACCAAATGTCGCTTGGAGTATTTGATACCTAACTTGGTGCGCAAGGTATGGAAGGTATTGGTAAACTTTAGCACTGCTTGGCCCCTCTCTTGCCGCAGTGTGGTCCATCTCATGTGCTAGTTCTCAGAGTTTCCAACAGGGTAATACTGTTCTTTTACCGCATCCACAAAAAAATCCCAAGTGGGCTCAGCTCCATATATTCCAGACTCCTCTGTGGAACTTTGCTTCCAGTAAGTTGCCCACCAATGTTTTACATGGGGGAGAGCCTTAAGGAGTGCGAAGGTGATCTTTTCTCTGTCGGAAAAATTGTGAATAGAGAAATAACCTTGAAGCAAATTTAACCATTTGTCTAGGGCATCCACATCTATCTGACCTTCAAATACTGGAATATCAAAATTAACTTGTACCTTGAAAGGAGAGGTTCTTCCAAAGTGGTTGTTTGATGAAGATGCCCATGTTGCTATCGACAGGCGTTGAAGGATGTGGGTAAAATTCTCCATCATTTCGTCCCTCTGTCACGTGAGAGCTTGCTTAAGCAACAGATTGATAGAATCGTCTGCTCCGTCGTTTTTCTTTTATTTCGCCATGGAGGGTTTCTTGGGCTTGTGAGAGCGATTGTCTTCAAGAGAGACAAGCTCGAGATCCAACTTGCTATACTCAGACCTCATCGGGGACATGTACCGAGGAAACGATCAAGAACAACCTGCTCTAATACAACAGATCTGGATTATTTTCGGCACGAAATGAGAGCGGATATATAATAAAGAAATGCACAGAGATATCGCAGATATCCAATAATATAACATAAATGTATCAGAGATGCAACTATAAACACAAAGATACAATAATGCACAATTTCTATTAATGAAAGAAATGTACAGAGACTGTAAAAATACAGAGTGAAAGACTCGCTAGAATGGTGGCAACTTATCTCCGAGAAGAGATGTGATGATTACTCACATTCGCAAGAAGATGATTACAATGAGGCTTTGAATGCCTTTTTACAATAAATAGGAATGTCAAAAACCCTAGACATCCAAAAACCTAACCCTAGGAGATGAAGCGCCAAAAGTCATGTGGGCCATGTTTGGGTAAGAGTACATCAACTTCTCGGGGTCGTAACTTTTGCATACGATCTTCGTTTTAGGCGCACGATAGCCCGTTGGAAAGGTATCATTGGGGAGATTTATTTTGGGGGCTCAATCATGCCTTTAGATATCATTAAGAAGATCAATCCCGAAAACCTTCATTTAGGCCCTCAAAGTTAAAACTGCTAAAAATAGTAAATTGCCAAAATTGCCAGAAAACTGTTTTGAGTGAGTTGGAAAAGGTGGGTGACTACCGATAACCACCTGGATCAATCCTCCCTCCTTAGGAAGCAATGGTATCCATTGCATTGAGTTCCCGGGGGGGGAGAGGGAAGCGTTTGCTGAATCTGAATCTTGGTGAGCTACTTGCCTTGCTGTAGATGTCGCGCTGCTCGGTTTGTGGAAGGTTGTCACGACCCTGTTGTTGGAGGGGTTGAGTCTGTTCAACAAGTTGAGCTACATGAGAGGACTGTGTGCAGAAAGAATCTTTTCACTTTGTTGCAACCTTGTCGACCTGCTTATGTTGGATAGAAGGTGCTTGGGGCGAGGTTGTAGTGGTTGCAGTGTCCTTCTATTCACCTTTTGAACAGATTGTGAAGAAGTTGAATTTTGCAGTATGAGATACTACCTTGAGACACTGTTTAGGCGGGACAATAGTCGAAACTACCTCTAGTATTTTGTAGAGATGACCCCATAGAGAAATAATGACAATACGGGGTAGAGACTCATAAACAACATGGTGTTTCCACATATATGGCTGGCCCAAGAGAAAATTACAGACATCCAGTGGGGAAACATCACATAATACCTCATCCTATGGATGTCGTATGACAATCGACTATGTTGGCTGACACAGAGATCTTGTCCTTGGTGAAGCCACCCAATGTTGTATGGTTGTAGGTGTGGTGTTGTCGACAATCCCAACTGTTTGACGACCTCTGCTGAGATGAGGTTATTCTAGCTTCCACTATTAACAATAAAATGTAGTGCGGTCCCCTTCACCCACATCTGTGAATGAAAAAGGCGCTCCCCCTCTTCAGGATCTGTTGGTTCTTCTGGTTGAATTTCTGCGGTCATGACAATAACAATGGGGTCTGCATCGATGATCTGTCTTTTACCAATATTTTCAGAATCAGATTCTGAATCAGGGTTCGACTCCTTGTCTTTGATCTCAGCCACCAATGAATGTTTTGAGCGACATTCATCGATGTTGTGCCAGGGGATTTTATGGAAGTTGCACCATTTTCCGGTGTCCTTCTTCGTCTTCCCGTGACCCTTCTTTTTTTGTGGCTTAGAATGGTTTTCTGGAAGTTGTTTGTTAGGGTCATCTTTCTCATACTTTGGTTGTTGCGGATTTGCAAATCCAAACTCTAGTTTGTTTTGGTGCCTAAATTTCTGCTCGATTTTAACAACATATCGATACGCAACACCGAGTGATGAGATATCCAGAAAATCCATTTCAGTTTGAATGTATCTGTGTAGAGCCCTGTAGTATTTTATAACCAAATGTCACTCAGAGTCTTTGATACCCAGCTAGGTGCGCAAGGTATGGAAGGTATTGGTGAACTCCAGCATTGCTTGGGCCCTCTCTTGCTGCAGCGTGGTCCATCTCATGTACTGGTCCTCATAGTTTCCAATAGGGTAATTTTTTTTT
>SNQJ01S0032395.1:50903-64214 GCA_010110895.2 Picea sitchensis | reverse complement strand
CATCTCAACTTTAAAGGATTCCATGTGCATGGCTACAATATTTACAATGTCCATTTCCACTAAGAGTATAGTCTTGGAATGTGATGCCTTTGGCAAAGGCTTGGCACAAACTTAATGCAAGAAGGGCATCCATTAGCATTCACCAGTAAGTAGTTGTATGGCAACAATTTGGGAAAATCCACCTATGCAAAAAAGATGAACCCCATCTTTTTTAAAGTTGAGACTTGGTATCCATATCTCATTGGGAGGAATTTACGTAGCAAGACCAACCATCATAGTATGTGGTGTTTTATAGCACAAAGCTTATCGTCGCTAAAATAACATAAGTGAGTCATTGAGATGCTTGGGTACGATTATGAGATCATGTATAAGAAAGGGAAAGAAAGCATGGTGGTTGATGATTTATCAAGGAAATGCGAGGAAGGATCCCTCTTTGTCTTATCCTTACTTTTTCCAGGTTGGCTCGATGAATCCTGTCAATAATAGCTAGCAAACAACATTTTGTTTCAACTCATCCAAAGGCTCAAGGAAGATCCCAACCCCCCTAAAGGTTATACATGGCAACAATATACATTGAAGTATAAAGGGATCATTATTGTGATAAAAAAATTCAACCTTAAAACAAAGGGTCTTAGAGCAGTTGCATTCATCACCTGTCACATGTCACTCTGACATTCATAAAACCTGTGAATGAGCTAAATGCTCCTTCTTTTGGGAAGGCAAGAAAATAGACATCTAGTATTTCCTAACAACATGTGAAACTTGCTAAAGAAACAAGAGTGAGACAATGAAGACACCCAATGCACTGCAACCATTTCTGATTCCGACAAATACCTAGACTAACATCTCTATGGATTTTATAGTGGGTCTTCCAAGAGCTGCTAACAAATTAGTGATCATGGTGACTGTCGATTGCCTTTCCAAATATGTTCATTTTTCTACTTTATCGCACCCATTTACACCTTCTTCAATTGCCCAAGTCTTCATGGATCAAAATTTTAAGTTACGTTGCATGCCCACTTCAATTGTGTCAAATCATGATCCCATATTCACCAACAAATTTTGTGAGCAGTCGTTTAAACTTCAAGGTGCTCAATTGAAAATGAGATCTATGTATCATCCCCAAATTGATGGTTAAGCACAAGTGGTCAACAAGTTCTTAGAAACATATTTACAATGTTATTTGCAATTCTTAGAAAGATATTTACAATGTTTCACTTCTAAAGAGCCGCACCAATGGACGCATTGGCTTCCTCTTATGGAATGGTGATACAATACCACTTATCACGGAGCTACCAAAATGACACCATATGAAGTTGTCTATGGCTAAAAACCCTTGTTAGTGGCTTCATATTTACCAAGCACCTCCAAAGTTCATGTAGTGGATAACACACTTCACATTAGAGAAGCCATTCTTTGCACATTTAAGGACAATTTTGTTCTAGCTCACAATAGAATGAGGCAACAAGCTGACCAAAATTGCTCAAAGCATTCTTTTGTAGAAGAGGATGAGGTGTATCTTCACCTTCAACCTTACATACAAACATCCCTCAAAGATAAAATCCACCAAAAATTAGCACCAAAGTTTTATGGACCCTATAGGATCATCCAACTCATTGGACAACCTACATACAAATTGGTGCTTCTAGCCCACTCCAAGACTCATAGAGTCTTTCATGTGCCTTGTCTTAAGAATATAGTGGAATCAAATCGCAGGGTGCAAAATAGCTTGCCAAAACTTGACAAAGAAGGGTCCAGTGGAAAGATGTGCAACCAAAAGATGCCATGTGGACCTCCAACCTCGAGGACAATGTTGCTTTTGAAAGGGGAGGGCATGTTAGGGTCCTACCCCACCCTCCCTACTTTAGGTTACTTGGTAGTTGGTTAATTAATGTATGTGGTTATCTTCTTTGAATAAGGCCTCTTAAATAGTTAGTGGATAGTTATTTAATGTAAAATGATCCTCTTTATCAAATAAAGCCCACTAAGTAATTGGTACTCATTAATGATGGGACCACAAGTAGTTAGGGTTTTGTTACTAAAGATATATTTAAAGACCTAGGAGGCTATAGAATGTTTTTGTCAAGTGTTGTTGTAATTAGAGGTTATCTTAGTGAGAGGTTGCCCCACCTTAAGAGGCAAGTGCACATTGCTTTTTTTCTCCGATAATCATTAATACAAGGGTATGTTTTGCATGTTTTTTAACTCATTTGTCTCTCATATTTACTTTTCTAGATTTATATTCTCATAATACCTTTTTTTTAAATTTAATTCAAAGAGTTAAGGATCACTTTAGAGGAAAATGGTTTCTTCGGACCTGAGTGTACTAGGGTTTCTCCTAAGGTGTCAAAAACATTGTGTTTTAGCTATATTCATGTTGGTTTCCTTCACAACTTGGATCAAATAGAGGCCAAGGGTCAAGGTTTGGGAGATAAGAGGGCTCCTGCACCATTTCAAGAAGTAGAGGATTCCCCCAGAGTTAATTGTAGGGAAACTAAACCTAACAGGAGAAAAAACATAGAATTAAAATAGAAAGTAAAACAATGGCAATCACATACTATACATAAAGATTTACCCTGGAAAACCTTAATCAGGAAAACCAATATTGCTTGAACGAATCCCACTCTTGTGTTGTCCTGTTCATTCACCAAATAAAGAGTTACATGAGTAACCTTGATCCACACATAGGACCAATTCGTCATCTTACTTTCTTGCTCGATTACAATAATAACTCTACAACCATTTGACTTCCTCTTCATGACCAATAGACATTTCATCCTTTTTCTCTCTTTGACAGTCTTACATAATTCCATATTTATAGGTATCTTCTATATAAAACCCATAATTAATGGCGCCCAAAGCAATTACAGATCCGTGAAGATGATAGGCTAAGATCCTGCAATTCTCAAGATTTTGTCTTTGGTTTCGACCACCATTCAAATACTAGTCAACTACCAATCGACCATCCAGTCGACCAGCTTTTGACCTCTAGTCGGCTAACCTTTCAACCATTGAATTGACTTGACCGTTTAGTTGGCTAATCACCCAGTCAATCATCCTTGACTATTTAGTTAGTTGACTGAGTTTCCACTGCAAAGAATATAACATCCCAACATTCTCCCACTTTTTGTTTTCTTTGAAAAAACATGAGAAACTAAAATTTGTTCACTAACCTAGGGTAGTAATGCCCATCGCTTCTCTACACCAATAGAACTTCTCAACACTCAAAAACTTGGTAAAAGAAACTACAATGTTTTTAAAAGTGTTTACCTTCTCTTGTAGCACCTTCTTGTTTTCCACCATGTCTCTCACAAAATGGTATTGTACATCAATATGCTTCATCCTGGAATGGTAAGTTGGCTTCTTTTCCAAGTAAATTGCACTTTGATTGTCACAATTTATCCTCATAGCTTGTTGTTCAAACCCAATCCCCGAGCACAATCTATGCAACCAAAATGCTTGCTTTCCTGCATGGGTATATGCCATGTATTCATTTTCTGTTGTCGACAAGGCTACTATTGTCTGTCTCTTACTCATCCAACTTATTGCTCCACTGAACATTCTAAACAGATATCCTATGGTTGACTTTCTTTGATCAAGATCTCCAACCCAATTGACATTGAAAAAACCATGTACATTCACTTCCCTATCAATTCTAGGTTTCCCTTAGTAACAAATTGCATACTCTTTTGTGCCACACAAGTACCTGAACACTCTCTTAAGAGTAGTCCAATGCTCTTTCTTAGGTGTTGATATGTACATGCTCAATACTCCCACTACATGGGCAATATCTAGTCGAGTGTGGACCATTACATACATTAGACTACCAAGAACACTAGCATAGGGAACATGTGTCATGTTCTCTACTTCTTATTGTGTCTTTGGACACTATTCAACAGTTAGCCTTACCCCTACAACAATAAGTACCTTGATCGGTTTGCACTTCTGTGTATTGAAACGTTTTAAGACTATTTCAACATACTTCCTCTATATTAACCAAAGTTTTTTAATTGTCCCATCTCTCTTAATCTCCATTCCTAGAATGAAGTTAGCAGCGCCGAGATCCTTCATGTCAAACTTAGAGGATAAGTGGCTTCTTTCTTGGAATACACACAATAATCAAGCCTTCTTACAAATCCCAATCCAAGGAAGTAAGTGTCAAAATTTTGGTACCACATCCTTATTGATTGCCTTAGACCATAAAGGGCTCTCTTCAACTTGTGCACCAACTCTTTCTTGCCCTTTACTGCAAATCCTTTAAGGTATTTCATGTAGATTTATTTTTCTAGATCCTCATGTAGAAATGTTGTCTTTACATCCATTTTCTCTATCTCAAGATCAAATGATACAACTAATGACATTAGTAGTCCAATGGAAGCCAATTTTAAAACATGAGAAAATCTCACCAAAGTCGACTCCCTCGACTTGGGAATACCCTTTCGCTACCAATCGAGCTTTGTACTTCTTGAGTTGATCTGTTGTGTTCAACTTATTCTTGAACACCCACTTGCTACCGAAGGGTTTCATTCCATTAGGTAGCTTGACCAAATCCCATGTCTTATTCTTATGCAAAGATTCCCTTACTTCAACCATGGCCTCCTTTCATGGTCTACCCTTTGTCGAGTCAACTACCTCTCTAACTGACCTGAGCTCATCATCAGTGGTAGATAACACAAATATAGAACAAAAATAAGGTGTACTATACCTTTCATATTGTTTCCTTACTCGCTGAGACCTCCTTACAATTGAAGTTTATAGTTTAACCTCTTCATCTGATTTAGTCAGATCATATGAATCATGCTGCTCGTTCCTCAACTCAAACACTCATTTATCTGGTTCTTCCTCGATCCATTGGAGCCTCTTCATTCTTAGAAGTACTTTCAAATTCTCTAAAGATCACATCTCAACTATAAACTATTTTCCTCGTCACGCGATCCCATAGCTTATATCCTTTCATTCCATCCTTGTAACCAATGAAAATACACTTGTTCGCTTTATTGTCCAACTTGTTCCTTTGTTCCTTGGGAACATGTGATGAACCCAATTATTGCCTATTCTAAAGGCCGATCTTTGACACATTTTCCCACCATAATATAACTTAATATTTGTTTTTGACCATATTTAATAGCAAGTCATGGATAGTTTTGCATGTTGCTTAGTAAATGTATTTTGAGGTGCATTTTATTGTATAATGTGCCTTTTTGCTCTAATGTTTATGCCAAAGGACGTGTATATATCCAAATAGATCTAACCTCTTGAGTCAAAGGCGCTAGCCTCCTAAAAACAAGGGATTTTGTCTCCCTCAAGGAGCTTCCAACCAAGAATCAAGGGACATTATCCCCACCTACCTCCAGAGCGTTGCTTGTGCATTAATGACCACTCTTGATCAACAACAGTTGGAGATACAGATGTAATGGGACGATATCCCTCATTTACCCACTTCTCTCCTCAATTTAGGAGAGAGGTTGAGCTCTCAAGGCTATATATGGACCTCTAGTCTAAGAGAGAAGGGGAAGAGAAGATAGAATTTTTGAGAAGTATTGGATTGAGATTTTTTGAAGACTTTTATTGAGAACTTAGAGCCTTTTTTCTCTTGTTGTACTCCTATTGTTAATGAAATAAAGATGGTTTTGTCTTTAGTTCATTAAAGTTTTCTCAAGGCTCCTTGTGCTTCTTGGGTAGGGCCCATTCAAGAGGGCTCAAGGACCTTGTTGTAATTTCTGTAGTTTTCATGCATGTTAATTAGTGATTAGATAATATTTCATTCTCTTTTGAAGTTTAATATAGCTTTACATGATCAATTTCAGTTTCTATTAATATTATCACTAATTGGTTAGTTACAACATGCATCCTGTAGAAATGTTCAATAGCTTTTTGGAGCACTCTTAGGTGCCTCTCAAGGCCAAGAACCTAATATCCATTTGATTTTATTATAGTCTAGCTCTGTTCATGCTTCTAAAGGCTTACACTACTTTTCTAGGCCTCATTACTGCTTCCTGTGGGAGTTTCCTGTAGAAACTGCACAATTCTTGTAGAAACTGTACAGTTCCTATAGAAACTGTATAGTTCCTGTAGAAACTTCCTATAGGACAATTTTAGATTTAAATTTCATTTTATCTTAGTCCTATTTTCATGGAAACATCAACAAACAATAAAAACACATATGGTTGTCATTGATCAAAGGATTAGACATAAAGTAGTTTGTTTTATTTCAACATCTCTTTAATTACAATTTTGTCATGCACCATAATACATTCATCTTCTACTTTGATCTTCATAGTTTAGCATGTTTTATTTCTTGTCATTGGATTATATTTCCTTTCTGCAATCTAGAATCAACTGTACTTTCAGATTGGTTTGTTCTCCTTCCATCAATAGTTTATAATTTCTTTCTACTAGCTAAATTTCTGCACATTTCATGCATACCAACCTTTAATCAGTCTCAAACCTTTACTACTGACAAGTGCATACTGCATACACATTTCATAACACCTCTTAAGTTTGTATGAACCCCGGGTTTACAAGTAAAGTAAGAAGCCAAGGATACAACAATATTATTGTTTCTATTCTTAGGGCAATCACTTTTTGGCGCCGTTGACGGGGAGATGTTGAAGTTTGCATATCATTTTCATTTTTTTTCTTTCGTTTGTGTGACCTGGAGGAGTAGAAAGGATACCTTAGTCACAAGGCCAACCTCACTATATAATTTATATAGTGTAACAACCCAAGTGCTTTCACTTCGTGTGAGTATTGGTAGCTCATTGTCACACTCTTTTGCATTATATAAAAGAAACAAAAACAAATTTTCACTTTATTTTTAATTTTGTGAATGATTAGGACTAGAGATAGGAAATAAATTTTTTTGCCCAAAACACCCACCCCAAAAAGAAGTCCAAGCAATCCAAAGATTGGTCTTGAAACACTTGAAAGTTTCTTGGAAAGGGAAGATAGAGACTTTGAAAATCTTTCAGAAGAAGGACAATCCCCCTCACCTCATGCTATGGCTGGTGAAGAAGAGATATTTGAGTTCCCCATTCGAGAATCCAATGGAGAAGCCAAGATGAAAAATATTAATCCTTCTGCATTACCTCATTTTCATGGACTTTTTTATGAAGATCCTAACACTTTCTTCTTTGAGTTTGCAGTTATATGCAAGACATATGATTATACTACTGATGAACAAAAGCTCAAAATTTTCCTTTCTACCTTGAAGGATTCAACTCTAAGATGGTTCATGAGCCAGAGGGAAATAATATCACAACTTGGGATCAAATGAAAAATACCTTTAGTGAAATATACATAGACTATTACAGAGCAAGAAATACAAGGGATGAGATTTTCAAAATGACACAAGGACGTGATGAACCTATATAAGACTTTATAGAGAGATTTCAACTAAGCTACAAGAGAGCTCAAAATTGCACTCTGGATGAAGACTCACTCAAGCTTGTCTTACTCAGAGGGGTAAGAGAAGATTTGATGGAAACAATGAATCTCCTATCCAAATGGATATATCTATCAGTTGGACTATGATGATATCAAAAGAATATTCAAGAACCACTCAAGGTCCTCAAGAAAGGAAGGTAGAAGTAGTAGAGGTTTGGCATCTCAATCTTCTAACCCTACAGATAATATAAAGAACTAATTAGGAGGGTTGATATAAGATATGAAAACTCATATTTTGCATTCTTTAGCCCTGCAAATAGATACCTTGCAGATAAAAAAGAAACATGAGGAATCATAGAAGGAATTTGATGTTTATTGTCCTAAATGCACTAAGAGGCATCCTAGAAATGAATGCCCTCTAGACCTTATAGGTGTTTGTGATTTTTGAATAAAATCATCCAACTAACAAATGTCCTTTTTTGTCAGGATTGAAGGCTACATTCGAGGAGCAGAGGAGAATGTGAAATCAATATACTTCAATCAAAAGAGGTTCGGAGCACCAAGACCCTTCTAAACAGGTTTGAACTTCAATCCCACTCAAAATTTTGGTGCATATAATTCTCAAATGTCTCCTCAACCATGGTACAATCCCAATCCATCTCCCTGGACAAATAAAAATCTTTGGCAATATTAGGGACCACCAATTCCCACTCCTTACCAATATTTTCTTAGCATGCAACAAAATCATAACCATAAATGGAGTCAACGCCCTACAAGGATGGAGGCCACAAAGTTTTCAACACCATGCATTAATTCCTCCTCCTTCTCAACCCAATAACACTACTCAAGATAGTGTTCCTCCAAAACAACCTCGGTTACCTGCTCAACCTGCTCCAAATCCAAATAACAAACAAGTCCAACTTGTGTACAATGGTGAAACGACTTATCAAACTTATTCATTAGAAGTACAAGAAATCAATCTTAGATCATGAAAAGTCTTACAACAACAACCAAAGCTCATAGAAGATGTAGAATCTGAGAAAGTAGAGATTACCTCACCTCAACCACAAACTCCTCCTTTCCCTAAAAGATTAAATGAAAAGAAAAATTATACATCTGAAGAGAAATAACTTTTAGGGGAGCTTAAGAGTCTATGTATAAAAATACCTCTCTTACAAGCCCTCAAGGATGTACCTATTTTTAATAGGTTTATCAAAGAAGAGTGCATTAGAAGGTTAGGGAGGAAAAGGAAAGATGTCCCCACCATAAACATTATAGTACAACTAGTTGAACTTATGCTTGGAAAGTTAATTGTACCTAAGTACTTGGATCCAAGAAGCCCTATAGTGAATGTTCACATCAACAAAATCTTGATCCATAATACTCTTATTGATTTATGGGCTGCCATCAATGTTAAGACCAAAGATACTATGATAAAACTCAACCTTCAAGGATCCTTGAGAGATACTCCCACTGTCCTTTAGCTTGCAGAAAAATCCACAGGAAAACATGAAGGGATAATAGAAGATGTCATAATCCCTATTGACTTCTTAGTCCTTCAAACCAAGTCTCAATTCAACATGTACTCTCTCATTTTGGGAAGACCTTGGCTGGCCACAACATGAAAATTTTCCGCAAAACCAATATCAAGATGATGTGAAAATAGAAGTGATAAATGATGATAGTAGACCTGAAATTCCTGCTGAAAATAACATAGAATTATGGACAGATTTGTTCACTACTGATATAGAAGATCCAATTGTCAAAACCATAGAGATAAACCCTGCAAAAACACTCAAAATTAGCAATAAACTTACTAGTCAATAAGAACAAAAGTTATATGATGTGCTGAAAAGAAATATTGAAGATTTTGCATGGGATTATAAAGACATTAAAGGCATCCATCCTTCTATTTATACTCACCATATTTATGTCAAGGAGGATTGCAAACCTGTTTGGCAGCCTCAAATAAAGAAGAACCTTGCAATGAAAGATATAGTCAAACAAGAACTTCAAAAGATGTTGGATTCATATATCCAATATCAGAGAGTGAATGGGTCTATCCTCTAGTTATTATTCCAAAGAAGAATGGGAAATGGAGGATATGTGTGGATTACTGAGAGTTAAACAAGGCTACCAGAAAGAACCATTTCCCCCCTACCCTTTATTGACCAAGTCTTGGATGTCTTAGCTGGTAAGCATTATTTTTCCTTCCCCGACGAATTTAATGGATACAACCAAATTCAAATCAGTCTTGAAGATCAATACAAAACCACCTTTACTTGTCCCTGGGGTGCATTTGCATACAAAATCTTACCATTCGACCTATGTAATGCCCCATCCACTTTCCAAAGAGCCATTCTAAGCTTCTTTTTAGAACTCATTCATGATAAAGTTGAGATATACATGGATGAGTTTACCCCTCATGGAAAGTATTTTAATGAAGCCTTAAACAATCTAGACAAAGCTCTCCAAAGATGTAGAGAAATGAACTTGTCCCTTAACAATGAAAAATGTAATATGATGATGAATGAAGGGATCGTGTTAGGACATCATCTGTCCTACAGAGGAATTGAAGTAGACAAGAATAAAATCAAAATCACCACCCTACTTCCTACACCTATGAAACCAAAATATATTAGAAGTCTTACAAGAGGTTCATGATTTCAGTAAGATAGGTTCTCCTCTTTTTACCTTGATTTCCAAAGATGTAGATTAGTGTTGGACTCCGAACTGCTAACAAAATTTTGAAACAATAAAAGAGAAACTCTCAATTGATCCTATGCTACAAGGTCCCAATTGGGATCTTCCATTTCACATTCAAACTGATGCATCAATCAAGTCTGTAGGAGCAGTCTCAGGACAAGCTAAAGATAACAAACCTTATGCAATTTATTTCATAAGTAAAAATTTGGCTGGTGCAAAATTCAACTATAGTGTCATAGAAAAGGAATTGTTAGCAATAGTTCATGCTCTCAATAAATTCAAACACTATGTTACATGGTATAAAGTTTTTGTACATACAAATCATGTTGCCATTAGATACTTGATGAACAAACCTGACATAAATTGTAGAATGATTAGATGGTTTTTGTTATTACTGAAATATGATCTAACTATTCTTGATAAGTCTGGAAAGCAAAATGTAGTTGTTGTTTTTACGTCCAAGTTGACTATTCCTACTGAAGAAGACATGATTAATGACCGACTTTCAGATGAGCACTTATTTTCCATATCAACACAAACCCCTTGGTTTGCTGATATAACAAATTATCTAACAATAGGGAAGTTCCCTCAACATTTATCCTACAGAGAGAGGTGGAAGATTGTCGAAAAGAGTTCAACCTATACGTGGGTAGCTGGTTATGTATTCAAACTTTTCCCAGACCAAGTTTTGAGGAGATGCATCAGAGAAGATGAGGTGCATGATATCCTCCATGCTTGTCATGATGAACCATGTGGGGGAAATTATTCAACAAAGATGACACCTTACAAGAAATTACAATATAGATACTATTGGCTGACCCTACATAGGGATGCTCAACAATACACTTCACATTGTGATGAATGCCAAAGAATGGGGAAGTCTACAAAGAGGAATGAGATGAATTTACATCCCCAAGTATCATTAGAACCATTTGAAAAGTGGGGCATGAACTTCATAGGCCCAATTGATCCTCCATCATGGAAAAAGAAGCACACATTGGTATGCACCGACTATTTGAAAAAATGGGATGAAGTCAAAGTTATGAAAGATGCCACTGAATCTAATGTAGCTGCATTCCTCCAAGAATGTATATTCTCAAGGTTTGGTTATCCAAGAGAGATAGTAACAGACCAAGAACCTCAATTTACATCTAGAATTATTGAAGAAATCATGAAGGAACACAACATCTTTCATAGGAAGTCAACACCCTACCATCCAAAAGCAAATGGGCAGGCCGATGTCACYAACCGAGAACTGGAAAACATCCTCCCAAAATAGTGAGCATGAACAAGAAAAAWTGGTCAAAKAAACTCACATAAGMATCATGGGCATACAACATCACATGGAAGACTACCATTGGGCTCACACCCTTTGAGTTAGTCTATGGCAAGAAAGCCATGCTCCYTGTTGAATTTTAATACCATACATTAAGGACATCCACTGAATTAGACATGGACTTACCATCAACATAAATAGAAAGATCGAGTAAACTAAATGCCTTAGATGAGTACAKAATGCAAGCACTCTTCCACACTGAAGTAGCGCAACAATAGAGAAAACATTGACATGACAAGAAAATTAAGCATAACAAGTTYAGAGAAGGSGATTGGAGCCTCTTATATGATTCAAGATTCAAATACTTCAAGGGGAAGCTGATGACCAAATGGTTAGRACCTTACACCATTGGAAAATGCTACGATAATGGTTCAATACAGATCAAAACCATTGATGAAKAAATAATTCCTTTGTTAGTAAATGGATTCATGCTAAAAGTTTACAATAAGCCATTGACAAGAGAAGAATTCACAAAGACAGTAAAGACACGTAATTTGGATGTGATTGATAGCAAAGATGCTCTTAATCCATCCAAATGATGAGACAAAGAAGAAGAAAAAAAAAGAATAAAACTCCTAGATGAAAACCTCCTTGAGGCATCTAGGATAGATCTGTGGGTGAAAACCTCCAATGGAGGCAATCTCATAACCGAGGAGCAAAAAAAAAGAGAAGAAGAAAAGAGAGAGAGAGAGAATATATATATATATTTTTTAATATTAATGCTCTTGTTTTGCAGGTACCCAACACTTCATTGTTGCGGCCATCTGCACAAGAATGAAATCAACAATCACCAACAACTCAATAAGGACAATAAACATTTTCAATTTTCTTTCATCATCCATACATAAAATTTTCCATCATATCCATTCAATTATCCTTGTTTTTCATTTTCATCATTCATCTATACCACTTTCCATATTCAATATTATACATTCTACCCTTTATTTCAATAAAAGCAACCTACAAGGTTATCCTATAGATTTCTACAAGATCAACCTACATGGCCATTTCTACAAATAATGGCAAGCATTCAAGGGTCAATACCAACATCAACAATTTAATTGTTAATATAACCAACAAAACTACCTTCTCCAACCATTTCTACATCAAATGCAACCATCGAGACAATAAAAATATATTTCTACAGGATACTCTGTATCCTGTAGAAAATTTTCAACATAAAAAGCTACAGTTCTACAGGATGCTTTGTATCCTGTAGAATGGTTGGAAGCCGTGATATTCAATATCTTTTCTCAAATAAATGTGCAGCACCCATATCAACAATAACTTCTTCGACACTAAGCAAGGGACCTGAAGATCATCAAAAGACGAATAAGCCACTGCATGATATTACTCCAGCCACCTGCAAAACAACAAAATTAGATGCATGCAAAGGTAATCAAGGTAACACAATTATCTCCCTTCTCAACATTCATTTAAGCCTCATACAACATTATGCATTCTTATTTTATATGGTCAAAACATCTATAAAGTCTAAAATGGTGATGAAAACGAGGAAGTTTCCTTGATTCGTTAGTTGGAGTGGGCACAGTTCATGCTAAAGTTTAATTGACACGTGGAGTTCATTGATTTTAATGGAGGGTCATTCCACAAAGTATTAAAGGTTACAAGGCATGAATTAAGGAATGATTAAGACTTCAAGACGACAGTTGTGACAAGACAACAATCTAATCCGAAAATTGGGGATAACTTGGAGTAAAAATGGATTTGAATCACCATTTCGAAATTGTGAAGGGTCAGTTCAAGCTGTGAGATGTGCTAAATAAGAAAATGAGCTCACATGTGTGGAAGAGAAGTGAAGCACTCAACCAAGGAATCAAAAGACGCTCTAAGAACATAATCACTATAGGTAGCATGAAACC
>SNQJ01S0032394.1:62706-86500 GCA_010110895.2 Picea sitchensis | reverse complement strand
TGTAGGCTCTCCCTAGCCCAAAGGAAGAAGTAGGGAGATATGTGGAATCGATGGGCCTTACCGATGAAATAGTTGAAGAATGGAACTCATATGTGGGGCTCCTCATAGCCAACTTTATGTCCCTTGAGGAGGAATCTCCTAATTCTTTATGCTAGTAAAAAAACTCAAAGGAAAGTTCTTACATAGCTCCCTTGGGTTACAAAGTGTGGCAGGAAATCTAGTTTGAAGGCCCCCCAAAATTGTGGTGGAATTTGATTTGGAAAATCAGGACAACAATTAAATGTAAAATCATGTTCTGGATGGCTCTAAACAATAAAATTCTCACATGGGATAATGGTCTTAAAAGATGATGGTGTGGCCCAAACCGATGTTCTTTATGTAAAGTTGATGAGGAATCCATTTCTCACCTATTTTTTATTTTCCCTTATGTATCCCAGGTGGTAAAGCTAGTTAAGGACATGTTAAAGGCCAAATCATAATGGAACAAGGACAATATGGAAGGCTGTGTGAAATAATGGATGGAGGATAGATCCATTAGCCTATATGCAGGTTTATCAACCATTTTAGTGTCCAAATTGTGGTGGGCCCACAACAGTTCTATCTTCAAGGATAAACGTATCCCTCTTGAAGTCACACCGAGGGTGACATTGTCTCAAGCAGAAGAGTCTAAAGTTGTACTAAAGTCAAAGAATCCCAGAGTCCTTGTTATGCCACCAATTGATTATGAGGTTCCTTGGGGGTATTTTGATGGATCCTATCAGGGCCATCCCCCTATGTGGTGTAGGATTCATTTTGTATGTCAACCATAATCACTACATTTTCATAATATATGCTCTAGGACCAGGAACCAACAACATCGCATAATTCATAGCCCTTTGGACTTTGTTGGAAGTTGGGATCAAGAAGGACCTATGAAAAACCTCACATAATGGGAGACTCTAAATTGGTCATTGATTGGGAAAGGTAGAAAAACTCAACACAAGACATCATGATTACTCCTATTTTGAGGGACATAAAACTTTCCTTCCAATCCTTTGAGTGGTTGTCCTTTCATCACATTCTTCGATAAATCAACTCCAAGGTAGATTAACTCTCTAAAGAGGATCTCTTCCTACCTATGGGGGCCTTTGGATTTTATGAATTTATCGAAGGAGAAGAAGTGGAGTCCATGGAGTTTCAATTGTAGCAGCAGATGGGATGAACAAAATGATGTACAATTATGTTTTTTTTTTGTATGATTGAAGTAAGGATTAGTAGTGGACCAATTTTGATTTTTAGAACATAGCATAGAAGGAGGCACAAGCCAAGCCTGTAGACAATAATTATAGCAGGCTTGAAATACAATCAATGTTATGGACTAGAACATGTATATTCTCCTTATGAATATAAAAGTTTTGTTTTCAAGGGAAAAAAATGTGAATGAGCATATAGATTATTTAACATTTCCTAACAAGAGAAGTGACGTAGTTGATTAAAAGTTACTAAGAAATATAAATACATTCTAGGAAAAGGTGCATGAAATGAAAATAAATTAATTAATAATTATCTAAAACTAATTACTAGCACATCCATAAATCAAGAAGAAGAAAGAAGAACACGATTTCAAATTCAAATAGAAGTGTGGGAAAATAAAAGTTGGTTGAGAGAAGTTAAAAAAAAACAAGAAATATCTAAAGTAGTAATTCCATGCATGTCCACTAAAATATGAAATGTCTAGAAGATCAAGGGAACACCTAGGACTAAAAATAAGAAATGTGAGAGTTAGTGAGGAAAATTCATTATTTTACAATTTTAAATAAGTAATTAAATGTGAAATTGTGCATATGAGTGACACATTGGTGGGTGAAAAATAGGTAAATAATTATTTAGGAAATTACATATTTGCATGAGTTGGACAAGTGGCATGAGCCATAGAACCTATAAAAGGAAAGCTTGAGATAAGAGGAAAACACTTTTTTGCACCTAAATGTCGTAATGTTTGCGAACTTTATTTTGGTTATGAGATTTTGGTCCATTAAAGTGTGTTGTGAAGTGGGTATTTTCTTCTAAGCTTTGTGGTTTCACACTTATCTTATTTCAATATTGGTATCTTCTATATAGCTCCATTACGACTCACAGGTCATTGGAGAAGGAGAGTGCCCATAGGAATTCATAGGGTGGTCAAATCGTGGATTCACAAAGGATCAAAAAGTTGTTGCAAGAAGGAGTTAGGATCACAAGTCAATGAATCAACAAATAAAAAACTCTTTATGGTAACCCTTGTGAATTTGTAGTTAAAGAGTATTGTTATTATGCTTGCAATTATATATTGAATTACAGGGATATTAGTAGTTTAATTGTGTTGGAAATATTTATTTGTAGTATTATTCAATATAGATAATAGTTGGTTGATATATATAGAGAGACAAAATCAAGTATCATTATTATTTATTGGAATCATTGTGCAATGAACCGAAGAAATAGTTAAGTTGTCTGAAAAAATATTGTTATCATTTATAGAGTTATTTTTATATATATCTGATGATTGCGTTAAAGCAAGAATTAACCTATAGCTTGGAAATTGAAAGGATCTACCCTTGGGTTGGGTATGTCTTAGTGACAGAGTAAAGGACTGAAGACTCTTGTCAGGATTGGCTAACATAGGTGATTGATTTGATGGGCACCCTGGACGAGGAGGGTTGGGATCAGGAGGATATCTTCCAGACTGTGGACGACTTATGCCACTTAAATAAGGGTGGTGGAGTTTTAAATGCAATTTTATGACCACCAAATAACTCACCTGCTTCATTACTGACTAGCAGTCTACCACACAAGGCTTTGTTGTTAGTCCCTCTGGGTAACCAACTCTCTAGTTGAAAACAACTGAGACTTAGTAGTGTGGAGAAGAGGGGGAAGGAGGTAAAGGCTGATAATTGTTTCAGTGTGGCTCAGATGGGTAATGTTATACAACCTGAAATTTTCACAAAGTGGTTGGATGAGGATGGGATAGGCGCGTCGAGAGAGGCACTGCGTGTGAAAGAAAACAGCCATAGGAGAACAGTTAGAGCCTGGAAACCAAAAAAGTCGCATAGACTGGTGATAGGTATGGATGTTGGTTTAGCTGAAACCTGTAGGTTATCTTTGTGTGCTCTTGTTGGAACAATTGAAAACAAGACAAGGTCAGGCATCACCCTTGGGGAATGGATGAAGAAGGCGTGGGTTCCCATTATCGGGTATTCTCCTAAATTTTCCATACTTCCCTGCGGTTGGTTTGGGTTGATTTTTAAAATCCTGGAGGACGTTGAGCTCATTAGAGGGGGGTTTTGGGATATTGAAGGGGGTAGTTTGATGTTGAAGTGGTGGAGGACAGGTTTTGATCCTTATAAGGATTATCTTAGCTACAAATATGTGTGGGTACTTCTACCTGGGTTACCGCTCAATCTCAGGAATAAAAATGCTCTGTCGACTATAGGTAATCTTTTAGGGAGATTTTTAAAGTTGGATGAAGTGGGTTTACGGTCGGAATATAAGCACATGGCTTGCATTCTTGTAGAACTGGATATGCACGCAGGACTTATGGATACTATTGAGATTGAGTGGTGTGGCCAGGTTGTGATACAAAATTTATATTATCAAGGCCTACCCTTCTGGTGCCTAAATTGTAGAAGGATGGGACACCTGTGCAAAGATTGCACTCTCAAGGCTGGTGTTTACTCCATTGGTGACCTCTCAGATACTGAACTTCCTTTGGAATATATGCTGGAGGATTCACCAGATGCATAGGGTGATGGGGTGACATGTTGCTTGGATGACGACCCATCTTTGGACAAAAACTCTTTTCTAGGTAATCTTAAATACTATTGTCCAATTTTTTTTCTTAAACTATCTTTATGGGAACGAGATTTCCTGGTTACATCTTTTATGAATGACTTCCCTTCTATGGTTTCTAGGGATGTTTTACTTTTGGGGGTACAAACTGACCATGATTTTTTAGAAGGTCAAGACTTATCGGCCTCTCCCTCGTTAAATGATACATACCCTGATCCCCCTGGTGTTTCTTCTAACCCTTCCTTACTGACTTCTTCTACGACCTATTCTTTGAACTTGACACAACCTGTGTCTGTCTCATCTTCAGAACTTGCTTCCACGTCTCAGAACTTGGTCGAAAAGACTTCTCTACTTACTACTCCCCTAACCTCCTATTGGGGTTTAGAAGCGCAAGTAGATGTATTCGAGGTTGCTAGGGACCTTGACCGACCATTGGGGGATAATGGCCAGTGTAATACTATGGGGTGGTCAAGGGGATTGGGACAAGAAATATCCCCGATCAAGATGCGCAGTGCTAGGAAGAAACAAGTTACTTTACCTGTGGCCGTGGAACAACAAGCTGATACTACCTTAGACTCGGGGGCACTTAGAGGCATGAAAACCCTGGCCAGGTCTAAGTCATGATCCTCATATCCTTGAATATTAGAGGGTTGGGAGTCCCCCTTAAACTTCCTTCTTTGAGGAGATTGATGAAACTATTAAATCCGAGTATACTTTTCCTTCAAGAGACTTTAGTTGCAGAAGACAAGGCAAGAATTTTCATGAATTCTTTGTGTCCGTCTTGGATGAATTGTGCAGTCAGTGCTGTTGGGAAGTTGGGAGGAATCCTTGATGCATGGGACCTAAATGTTTTTAATCTAAATCCTTTTCTTTTTGCTGGTGGACTATTAATGATAGGTACATTCATCCCGGCTAAAAGGAGTTTTACCTTTATTAATGTTTATGGCCTGTGTTTAGAGAGAAGGCAGTTTTGGGAATGGGTGGATGCTATTGGGATCTTAAATCAGCCTAATTTTATTCTGGCTAGGGATTTAAACTTCTCTTTGGGCCCGACGGAAGTATGGGGGACGACGGATTTGTCAGATTCCTTAGCAGATTTCTTCAAAAACCTTTTGGCAAAGAATCACTTGGTTGACATTAAACCTCCGGAAGTCATGCCCACCTGGCGAAATGGTCGTAGTGGTGTGGGGAATATTCAAAAAATATTGGACAGAGTTTGTGTTTTTGATTCTCTCCTTGTTGACTATGTCAGATTCCGTTCCTGGGTAGAATTTCCTTATATTTCAGACCATGCGCCAATCGTGTTTCATTTGGATTTTGTCTTTAATACAGTTGTTTACCCCTTCAAATTCAATCTGTTTTTGATGAAAGAAGTATCCTTTGACCGATTGGTTCAAGAAGTTTGGAATAACCAAGAACTTTATGCATTGGAAGGGCAACAACACAGATTGTTTATGAAATTGAATTCCCTCAAGTTTTGGGTAAAGGATTGGATAAAGAAAAGAAAAGTTGATGAACAACGTATACTTCTTTCCATAGAAGAGGAAATTGTGGATTTGTCCCCGCACAATATATTTCATGATATTTCACTTGATAGGGGTTCTTGAATCAAAGAATTGGAACTAAAAAGGAACAAGTTGTTGTTAGCAGAAGAGGAATGCTGGCGTCAAAAGAGAAGGGCTATGTGGATTAAGAGTGGTGAAAAAAATATGTCATATTTTCACTACTATGCGAGCTTCAAGTGCAAAAAAAACACCGGTGGGAGGTCATGGATGAATTGAATCGGGTTCACAAAGGGCAGGAGGCTATAAAGAGTGAAGCAGTCAGACACTTCAACAACTTTTTTAAAGAATCAGATCATATTATCAATGAGGAACATATAGTAAATGTTGGGCTATATCAAAGGTTTGTTTCTGAGGAGGAGGTTATTTATCTTGAGAGCCCATGTACTACAGAGGAAATTAAATAAGTTATTAAGGGTTTCACTAAGGATAAGAGTCTTGGCCTTGATGGATGGATGATTGAGTTTTTTCTCAACTATTTCGACTTGGTAGCTAATGATTTGTTGGCGGCTGTGGAGGATTCTCGTCTGACGAGAGAAGTAAAGAGATCTTTTAACTCGACCTTCATCGCATTAATTCGTAAGGTCAATGGTCCAACATCCTTTGGGGATTTTCGTCCGATAGCTCTATGCAATTTATGTTATAAAATTATTTCAAAAATTATTGTAAAAAGGATAAGGCCCATTATGTCCCATGCTTTATTGGAGGAACAATTTGTCTTCTTGAAGGGGAGGCAAATTACAGATGCTATTGGGACGACCCAGGAATGTCTGCATAGTATCCGTGAGAAAAAACTACAAGCTTTAATTCTGAAGATAGATTTAAAGAAGGCCTACGACTGTGTTAGCTGGGATTATCTTCGACTGGTTCTTTTGCAATGTGGATTTGGGCTACCGACGATAAGATGGATCATGGGTTGTGTTAGTTCTGCAACTTATGCTATCTTAATCAATGGTGAGCCTACCAAATTTTTTAATAGTGGCAGAGGGCTAAGACAAGGGTGCCCTTTGTCTCCCCTGCTCTTCATTCTTGTTATGGAAAGACCGAGTCTAGCACTAAAACATAGCCAAACAAAAGGTAACATTACAGGTATAAAAGTTTCAAGGTTTATTAAAGTCCTCCATCTTCTTTTTGTCGATGATATTCTTATTATGACAAAGGCCTATTTATTAGAATGGATGGAGATAAAAATAATTTTGAATATCTTCTGTGAGGCATCTGGTTGGTGATTAATGCCCACAAAACATCTTTTCTACATTACGACATTCAACCTTCTATTCTGGATTCCTACAAGTCTGTTTTTGATTACAACTTTCTTTCTTTAGCATTTGGTTTTAAGTATATTGGTTACTTTTTAAAAATGGACAGGTATAATGTTGATGATTGGAATTGGCTCATAGAGAAATTTGAAAAATGCATTAGCCATTGGTGTAACTGATGGCTGTCTATTGGAGGCCGGCTTGTGTTAATTAAAGAGGTATTGGAAAGTCAGCCAGTCTACTGGCTTGCTTTATCAAATCTTCCAGCTTCGATTCTAAATCATTTGTGCCAGTTGATGTTTAATTTTCTATGCTCTGGTTCTAGAAATAAAAGAAGAATCCATCTCTACAACTCACAACTTCTAGCTCGGCCAAAACTGTATGGAGGATGGGGCTTGAAGAATCTCCATAACTTCAGTATGGCTATGGCAGCCAATACCTTATGGAGAGTATAAATGAAAGAAGGTATGTGTCATCGTGTTATCATAGATAAGTATCTCAGAACTTTCTCGGTTGTGGGATGGCTCAGGATGGTCATGACTTCTTCGAAAAGGAGCTCTCATGTATGGAAGTACTTATTAAAATCAGTTCATGTTCTGTTGCATTGGATTGCTTGGTATCCTGGTGCGGGGGATTCAATTCTGGTTGGCAGGGATTACATACTGGGTATGGGTGAAAAAGCTATCCTTACAAATGAATTAATCCTTGAATTAAATCGAAGAGGAGTGTACTTTCTCTCTCAGGCTTGCTGTGATCAACGTCCGGGTATAAATGGAACTAAGTGGCATACCAGTGAAGAATTGGGACTGGGTGGGCGATTTTCTTTTGAGTGGACATGTTTTCGGAAGGAACTTATACATAATTGGATTCTTCTTTCCGAACGACCTAATGAACTCAGATGGTTGGGAGGCAATGCTTTTGGAGTTATAACTGTACAAAATATTTATGAGGCGACTGAGAGAAGAAAGCATATCTGTGTTGTAAAGGGGTGGTAGAGGAATCTATGGATATGGAACTTTCCATTGAAATTGAAACTCTTTACTTGGTTGCTTGGGGAGAATAAGATTCTCACGTGGGAGAACCTCCAACGTTGTGGTTTTAATGGACCGGGCTGGTGTGTGCTTTGTAATAAGAATTGGGAATCGACCTATCACTTGTTCATGGATTGTTCTTTTGTTCACACAGTTTGGAAAATTCTCCACTCTCATCGGAATCTAGTGGGTTCGTGGGCTGGATCTTCACCCATAGAATGCTTTAATAACTGGTTTACTGGTAGAACCTGACACTCCACCTTACCCATTTATGTCTACTGGTTCACTTGGATGGATTGCAAATTTGCAATTTTTGAAGACATAAATCCTTCGGCTTTTAGAGTAGTTACCTTGGTGGATTTTTCACTAGATTCTTATGCTACTCAGGTGAAAGTTCTGGCTATGAGGATTAGAGTTTTAAAGAATAAGGTGAAAGGTACAATTGGTTGATTTGATGGGGCTGCCGAAGCCATGGGACTCAACAGTGGGGCTGGAGGCATTATCAAGACATGGGGTAATCGCATCTTCAAGTGAACATTAAACTGTGGCCCAGGCTCTAACACAAGGGATGAATTGATGGGGGCCTGGGTCCTTCTAACTCTCGCTTCAAGGCTCTTTATAAATGATTTATAGGTGAAGGGAGATTCGATGATTGTTATTAATTGGCTTCGAGAAAAAAGACGTCTACAGGTGATATCATTGGAATGATGGAAGGATAGATTGGTTGAACTTATTAAAGTTTTTCAGCATATCTCTTTTGAGCATGTTTACAGGGACGAAAATTCTGAAGCCGATAGCCTATCTAAACAAGATCTTCAAAAAAAACCAGGGAAAATCTTCTATTTTCAGAGTGTTGAGGAACATGAGGGTCCTCTACTTCCTATTGATCTTTTTTAGGTGTTGGGCTACTTTTGTCCTTTCTGTGGAATGTGGGGACATGTCCCGGAGACATATACTTTTGTAATGATGTTTGTTATGGAACTGTATCTTTTTGTAGATTTTGGCAGGGCTATTTTGATAGTCATGTTTGCATATTTTGTGGGATGGGAAGATTGTATGAATATTAGATATATTCTAAGATATCCTATGTTATCTTGGTTATGGTGGTGATGGTTTCTTTGTACTCGAAACAATTTATATTTTAACTAATATAAAGTGAAATTTTTTGTGGAAAAAAAAAGTAATTTGATACTTTTGGATACAATGTTCACTCACAAATGGTTTTATATATTAACTATCTAATAATGTATTCTTTATTGTCAAGATGAATTTGAAGTCTCTTTTTGTAATGGAAAGCACGCACGCACACACACACCTGTGTTTAAATGTTTTATATATAAAATAGTGCAGACTAACTGTGGATATGAAGAGTTTTTGGTCCAGATATAAAAATGCTACATTGATGGTCCATAAGAAAGGAGAATCTCTGAACAAGCAAAGGTTATAAATCAATACATATAAGTTCATATTGAATTCAATTGTTGAATAAATATTTTATATAAATTATACGATTGTATGCTTACAGATTCATCATTTTATAATAAACAATAGTATATAGTAAGGAAGGAAAAACTAATTAAGAAGTTAAAAATGTAATCAATAAAATCAAAATAATAGTGGTATAATAGTTATAGAAAGTATAATTATAAATTATATTATAATTGTTAGAATCCTGATTAGAAATAGTATTCTTATTGTAATTGAGATTTGATCTTTTCATGATAATGAAAACAAGTGGACATATGATAAATAGGTGCAATAAATTATAAGAACAATATTGCATGCTTGTGACATAAATTAGTTAATTTTTTTCCAACATAAAATTACTCATTATATTGATATATAATTGTATTCATATCAAAATACATATCTTGATCATAGCATTGCTAGTCCATGGACCATGTCCAAATATAAACTATCATTGTCCCAAAAGAACCAAAAATTCACTAAAGATGAAACCAACACGCAGGCTGTAATAAGAGATTCATCCCTTATGTGAATGAAATACTCTTTTCAAAACATTTTCCACTCTAAAACCTCAACAAAGGTAATTCTACAACAGCAAATTAGAACTAAAAGTCTGGTGAAAAGAAAACCACCATTCGTGATGTGCCAAGTTTATGCTTCCAACCTGTTCTAAAATAGATTTAGATACTGTGTCAGACCCACTATTCCTTCTACCCACTTGTTATACAAGATTTTTCCTTCTTGTTGGTGGAGAGCCTTCTTTGATAGTAACTCTGCCTCCCTATTTAATTCTCGAATTATATGTGTGAAGTTGTTTTCTTCGAAGTTTTTGATCAAGTCTCTAATTATTTCCTTCCAACAATCTAAAGCAATGACTTGCCGTTTTCCTTTTTATTTAACCAGTCAATTATAATTATTTAATATCCAAATACCTTGATGTCTGTAATATCCAGTTGAGATGACAATGTCAAGATTTCCCAGGCCCCCAATAATTCAGCCCTGGTATTTGTGCACAGTCCACAATTAAAATTCCATTTATGGGTAGTTTGATCAATGAACCTAATCACCCCTCTTGCACTACTCAGCTGGCCATTTGATTGAGTTTCTCCATCAAACCAACCACTGTATCCCCAAGTTGTAGTTGTGTTAATGTTGATCGAACCTTAGGCACCTTTTGTGTAACTCTAATTCTATTGAATTCTCCAAGGGACTTGAAAACTACATAAATGATAGAGGGAAACACATTCTCAAAAATTACCTTGTTTCGTTCTAGCCAAACATTCCAGGAAATTAAGGAGGGAAAGATAGTGTAGTCATGATTCACCTTTAACCACTTTGTATAACATCTAGTTAAGGCGTTTCCCTCCCAATCTTTCAGTATATTAAGCCCACTTCGAACTTTGTACCAAACATGTTGGGTAAAATTGGATTTGATCAAAAGATGATTTACAGTCTCTAGATCCTTTTTGCAAAGATGAAATTTTGTTTTCTATTGCCAACCAAATGAAATTTTTTTTTCTACCACTAACCAAATGAAAATTTGTATTTTCAAAGCTAAATCCCAATTCCAACAGGAACTCCTCCACCCCCCAAATGACTTCTACCAAATTGTAGAAGCTAAAGCATCATAGACAATTTTGACATAAAGAAGGCCCGACTTATCTCCCCCAATCCACTTTAACTCATTTGTTTTTTCATGTAGTTGCACCCCCACTCCAATTAGTTCTCTACAGAATAAATCCCATTCATTTTCCACTTCTCCAACGAGTCCCAAGTCACCACTTTCTTTCCAACTACAAAGAGATAAAACCTAGCTGATTTATTCCTTTGGCCTGATAAAGAGGAGTTATGTTTTTCTGATGTAAATAACATAGGAGTTCTTGTGACATATAAGAAGTATTTCTCAAGCCCAGACTCATATATATACCAATTAAAATAGAATTCCCAGACCCCAAACTCCAACTCAATCAATGTGTAATAAGATGAACAAATTTTAAAATATTTTTCCATGTGTTCGAAGAAGAGATCAGGCAAAAAGATGCAGATCTTATCCAAGTTGCTACCGAGAAGAATGGGATATATTTATATTTTATGACTCTATTCCAGATTCCCTCCTTCACTAATACATGCCATAAAGTATTTTCCTGCAACTCTTTATTGAAATGATGGATGTTCTGAAATCCCCATCCACCATAAAACTTTGGTTTTGCTAAAATCTCCCATCTACAAAGGTGAAAATGTTGTTTTTCACTATAGTCCTTCCAAAGGAAGTTGAACAATGTTTTTCTAAACTTGTTGAGGAACGAGACATGTAAAACTGCCAAATACATCAAATAAACCGGTTTACTTTCCAGCATTGATTTTATTAGAATAAAGAGACCTCCCAGAGACAACCACCTATTAGACCAATGGCCGATTTTATTTTCAATTTTTGCTAGTAACCATCTCCAATCTTCATCCTTGTACATTCCTATCTTGAGATAAAAACCAAGATATCTAAATCCTTTGGATAGGCCTTCATAATTATAAGGTAAAACATCTTTGAATTTTTCTAACTCCTCCCCTTGTATATCGACAAAATGCATAGTGGAATTTGTCAAATTTACTTGTAGACCCGACACTCTACAATTTTTTTTTAAAATATTTTCAATCTCCTTTGATTCCTTAAGTGAATCCCTCATCATAATTAATACATCATCCACAAAAAGAATATGGATGATCCTTGCTAATCTGGATACCTTCACTCCCGTCATCTTTACTTCACTCTATCCTTTCTTTAGTAGAAGAATAATGCCCTCCATTACTAATATAAATATCAAAGGGGATAAGGGACACCCTTGTCTCAATCCTCTGCCACTCCGAAAAAAATAATTATTCTCCCCATTTATTAGAACTAAAAAATATGAAGTACTAACACAACTCATTATCCAATTGATGGTATGCAGACTAAAACCTATTTGAATTAAGATCAGTCTTAAATAATCCCAGTTAATACAATCATACGCCTTCTTTAGATCTAGCTTTAAAACTAATGCCTTCAATTTTTTCATGTTTATGCTATGGAGGAATTCTTAGGCCGTTCCAATGGCATCCTGAATATGTATTCCTTTTAGAAACCCCAGTTGTTCTTCCGACAGATATCGAGAGAGAATGGGTTTTATCCTATTTGCAATAATCTTTGCTATAAGTTTATAGCATAAGTTGCATAAGGATATTTGTCCAAAGTCATCAAAGGATGTAGGATTATTGAATTTTGGTATAAGAGACAGAAAAGTCGAATTTATGGCTCTTACCACTTCCCCAAAAGCTTCTTTTGTTTGAACATGGCCCATACACATTTATAAGTGAAAGGTCCCTTTTTCTTTCAAAACAGAAACATGCCAAAAAAATCCCACCACATCTTAAGTAAGGAGCTAGATCAAATTTATTTGGATCTCAGGTCACCAATAGTCCCTCTGACTTTCCAATAGAGCCGACAAAACATGTAAACGATATTGTTCGTAAAGCATTCATAAATGATCTAGCCTTCCTTTCATCGACCAATGTTTCTTGTAAAAAGAGAATATTTAGGTTTGTTCTATAAAACAATCTATGCAGGGAAGAAGATTTAAGGGGGGGGGGCACCCCTCTGATATTTAAGGAGAGAAATATCATGGTTTTTCCCTAGCAATGGCTTTCATGCCTCTAAGCACCCCAGTTTCTGAAAAAATTGTAGTAATCAAAGATGGTGAAGAAGAAATCACTTCAACTTTTTTATGAGCACTCTTGATTTTTATAGGAGAGAATTCAATTCCAAACCCCCTGGACCAAGAAAATTCCTTCCCTGAAATCTCTCCAAAATGATGAACAGAGATAGAACCACCCCTAGGCCCAGATCTTTCTACAATTGATCTCCCTTCATAAGTTGATAATGGAGAAGGGGGCAAAGTTTCTTTTTAGTTAGGAACCAACGAATCCATCACTTCTCTTAGAGAGGTTTCTCCTACCTCAGGTTCCCTATAACCTAGAAGGTTGTTAATATCCCCCACATTCTCTTTAGAATGTTGATAATCCCCCCCCAAATCCTCACTCGACAAAGGATCAAAACCTTGTTGAGAGCCATTGTCCCCCGCGAGCACTCCAGTTAAACCCCCTTTTCTTCTAGAGATCACCATCCCCAATGTAGTTGACTGTGTAATCCCCCCTCCAACCGGCTGTGAGGATGTCACTTCACAAGATAAATGTTCAACCTGAACTGGTAAGTTAACAAATGGGGAATCCTTAGAGACCGCCTTTTCCAGTACACAGGAGGCGTCCAGGGTATCTCTCTTCCACGTCGATAACGAAAAATATAAAGAAGGAAAGTTTGTTTTTAACTTACCGGTTAATGAGTCTGATGACTCTTCCATTCTTCCTTACTCCTATTCTCTATGTTGTGCACCAATCTCTAAGGAATCAACCTCAGGATATTCATCCCGAGTCTCTTTTCTGATCATAGAGTCTTTAGACTCCTCTTCCTCCACTGAGCCTTTCCAATCCCTTCTCAAATGACCTGTCCTATGAAAAAAACTACATCTAAACAGAATGCCAAGGTAGTCCAGTATTTGGCTCACTGTTCAGCCCCTCCGGGAAATATCTAAGGATTCTAAAATACCTGAATGTATTTCAACCTCTACTAAGAGTTTTTCCACTCTTTTTTTCGGAGCAGTTAAACATAGCTCATCTACTTTGATGAACCGTCCAAGCTTGTTTCCAATGGATTTCAAAGACTTTGCGTTCCAGAGTTGTAGCGACAGTCCATGTGACAGCACCCAAAGATGTTTATATTGAAAATACTCAGTATCCGGATCAAAAGAGACCCTCCAACCCTTTCACATAAAAAAGGTTCAATCTATGACACAAATCTTATCCAATACCAGCTTCGAATCTTCAGGTGTATTGAATAGGAATCCGAACCACCTCTTCGACAGGAAAATGATTTCATGCAACTAGCCTAATAGAGGATTCCAAGTAGTCACAACCCATGCTGGTTTAGTTTTCATGCACATAGTTCAGTATGATAGCCTACCCACCACTGGACACAGGGATAAACCATAAGTTTCCTCTAAGCCTATGTCTGATCCCAATATCATCCTTCGCTTTGTTTTGTTTGAATTCCAAAGATTTCTTTTTTCTCCTAATCCTCCCTTCACCCTATACTCCTTTCTTTCCACATTCAAACGAAAATAAAACCTCCCTAAAACATCCATTCCTTTCTTTGTGTGTAACTTACCTTCTCTCTTGTTTTGGGTAGAAACACTAGGAAGGATAACTGATGTGGAGGGAGGTACACCATTTACTTCACCTCTTACAACCAGTAGAGTTTTCGTTAAATGTGTCGCTACTTCTAGCTTAGATTTAATAGGACCTGTACTAGAACAGAACAAGTCTGCTAAGGAAAAAAGACCGACTCTTCTCCAAAGTGCCTTGTCAGTTGCTCCCATTAAGTCACTTACCTCAACTTCCATCCGGAAGCATCCCTAACCTAATAGGACAAAGCCACCAAAAACTCCACTAAAAATATCAAACCCCAAGCTTCTGACCCAAACTTCAGTTTAATTTATGATCATAAAATCTCAACCCTCTACTTGACACCAGACAAACTCCACTACCACCAAAAATTAAGACTCAAGAATCAAGAGGGATGGAAGGCCGATAAGACATAGCTCCCTCACTACTTGATGGGACCTGAACCCAGAGTTATTGAACCCCTACTGTAACTAACCCTTATAGGGATAAAATTCCACAACCTCCGCTAAACCAGACACTAAAAACACCAATAATACCAAAGGAAATTATTACAGTCATCTAAAATCACAATCTCAAGGTTCAAAAAGAGTATCCCTATGCTCCGACCTCCAGAGATAGAATCCTCCATCAAATATAGTTGGATTATTTATCCATTCTACCATTATAGCTTGTAGCAGGTCCTCGGTCCTTGACTCTCGGCTCACATGTACCTAACAATATATGTACTAGTTAAGTAACAATGATATATGTATATGTGTATACTTATAAAAAAATGCATTTCTACCTTATTAGCAACACATTTTGATGCAAACTATAAAAGAGGATGAAAGATTTACATGTATAACTACATGATATTACGCATTATGCATAGGTTGTTCTAGTAAAATTATTAAAACTAAGCGGGGTGTTAAATATGGTATTAGAGCTAGATTCAATACACTAGGGTCTTAGAACCATTTACCAATGTGTGAATTAAAATGTTATTGTTACTTTTATTTAAATAAATGAAATTTAAATTATTCGAGTTTTAATTTTCTTCGCATGTCAAGTAAAATGAATAAGAGAGGAGTCCCCGAGGTGTAGGACAGTCGGTGACGGAGTGTGTTGTTAAGCCACTCTGTGATGTTAAAGTCACCGGTTCGAAATCTGCGGGGACAAAAAAATCCAACCATGTTAAGGGTTGGTGTGGCTCAGGCCGGGTGCGATCCCCGGGTGATTTTGACGGCTTAGATGCCCCTGAGTCGCGGTTTCGCAAGCCACAGGTTAATCGCGTACCCAACAGGTCCCGCACAAATTAACAAACAAAAAAAACATGAATAAGAGAGGAAGGAGGGGTAGAAAATTCAAAGGTTGAGGCCCACATTTACTTCTACCATCACTTATACATCTGCACTACCCACCTGGGGAGGAGGAACATGTACAAGAATCATGACCTGTACATGTTGGAGAGGTGATCACTATGATGCATTCTTTCTAGGGGATGTATAATGAATTAATCATTTGGAAATAAAACAGGGAGGATTATATGTACATGTTAAAGGATCACAAAATACTATAAGTAACCATGTACATAAAGAATTGGAAAATGTGAAATTTATAAAGTTTTGGGGTTCTACAGATGGACATGCAACTGAAGCCTAGTTGGAAAATATGGCTATGCATTTTTATTTGATGGATTACACCTCAAATATTAAATTATATATGGGAATATTAAAACTAAAGGGAAGTACCTTGGGTGGAAGACCCTACTACAACAATTAGGGATGGATGTGTCTGAAATTTCATGGGAATTGTTCGAAGGGAATTCTAGAGAACGCTATCTCTCTGAAGAATTTACTGAAATGAAATTGATTTATTTTAACTCATTAAGACAAAAAAATATATTAGTGCTAGAATATGAGGCTAGGTGTAATGATCCCCAACTGTTATGACTACCAGTGAAGCAGAAAGTGCAATTTTTTGTTTTGTTTTTAGGCATGAAGGTAACGACGACAATAGTTGAACCATGCAACCAACGACGAACACCACACATGTAGATTAGCCAACAGACAACAACGACTTAACATTAGCACATAGAGAAACTGGGTGGAACATGCAGAATTCCAAGATAGATAGAAATGACTACCCGCTCGACACAAACACTATGACACCTACAGGCTAAGGGAAAACATTTACATTCCCGACACAACGGTCTCGACGACGAATAAATAAAACCTCAATGGCACGCAAACCAAATGCATGAAGGCGTAGCAACCCAAGTGCTAACAAAAACTTACAATGATCAACAACACCCACAACAGGTAGCATAGACCCTGGCCAAGTCATCATTCACCTCCATCCAATAGGGTGCTCCATGATCCCCTCATTAGGAATCATGTTGTCCCCAAGTGATAGGTGCGACAATAACCCTGGAACAACAACAGAACTGGACCCTCAACACAAGCTGGAATCAACGCGCTAGGAGATCAAGTTAACTATATAAACACCTGATGACTAACCCTAGCCCCCAATCGACAAGTCAACCAGACAACTATGACCTTCATACCACACAATAATTTCCTTGCGTCACAATCAATATGTACATAATAAATAAAATTATTAAGGTACATATATTTAAAAGAAAATTAGCAAATAAGGACAATGGCAATATCGTTAATACAGGTTAATACAAGATAAAGGTTAATACGACTATATTACAATAATTAAAAATATACAGATAACGGTTAACATACCGATATACCAATAAGAGATATCGTTGAGAAAGATTAATATAGATATCGAACAACGATATATAAAGGTTAACCACTAAATTTAGCAAATAAGATAATGGTTAACATATAACCAACAAAATTAGCAAAAGGATAATGATTAATATATAAAGGATATAGTTGTTGACCATAAGAAAATTTATCGTTGTGAAATTCAAAAAGGAAGAAAATAAACACTGTCACATACACACACGGTCATAAATACCATTAATAAACACTGAGTCAGATAATAATTACTGCAATTTAAGCGTTGTCTACAAAGATAAAGATTTCTCATTGTGAATAAAATCGCTCACAAAGGATGTTCATTAAAAGTGTGTTTCATAAAATCAAGACTTCTGTCAATGTGATCCATAATCAACAAACTGTCTACATATAAAAAATTGTCAGGGTGCAGATATCAATGAGTAAATCACTCTTTCAACTTTAGTAATACTCTGGTACAATATAATTACCACGCTATTATGAAAATCACTGCACATATCCCTGTGTACATTTCATGGCTATTACTAACACGGCTACAAAAAAATCGTTGACCCAAAGGCATTCAAGCTATATAAAACATTATTTTAAATTCCAGGGGTTAGAACGCTATAATAAAAATGCTATGTAAGAATACGCTAACCCTATACACAGAGTGAAATAAGGGACTACGCTGTCATGAAAAGCTACTGTGAATCGCCCAGCCAAATAATGTGGTTGTGGTTGTGTGGTAACTCATTAAATCTCCACGTAATCACAGTCATTATATGGCTGTAAGTTAATGGTCACGTATTATAATTAATTGCAATTACAACCATGCAGATGTGGCCATAAGGTAAAGGTCTTGTAAGGCAATTGTAAAGCAGAGTTCAATGTCTAAATACAAGCAAATACATCGTCCCCCATTTACACAGTAAAAAAAAAATGGAATTCATTGTCTAAATAATTGCAATACCCCATCCCCCCATTTACACAGTCAAAAACAGATTCGATGTCTAATCAAACAATTGCACAATCACTAGTTCACACAGTCATTAACGGAATCATTTTCTAAACTTGTACTCAAATGCAGACCATCAAATCAACTAATAATGCAGATATAAATAGTAAAAGTTAAATCTACCATAAATGTAATAAAATCACGTTCTGGGAATGGTAAGATCGCCATCTAAAGAATTCACACTATAGGAATGAAAAGTAATTGGATTCACTGTCAAGAATCACAGACATTGCATGGGTAAATTTGCAGTTGAATAGAAGGTTAAACTAGTAGCTGAGAGATGGGTATGGCGCCCAAAAATGAATCGTTGTGTTTGGTATAAGACTTCCTTACAATAATCGTTGAGACATATCAAGAACAATTCACTGAGATAACAAAATTTCACCGTGATAGCAATAAACAGCTGGAATACAATGATAGGAAATGCAAGATATATAAAGAAAAATGCAGACTCATCCCTCTAGGTGGAAACACAAATGGGTATCAAGACTCAGTCAGGTATCAACGCATTCAGATAATATTTGTTACCATTGATAGCATGAATTGGCTGTCGATTAAATGAAAAAAAAATGCAGAGTAACAATTGAAATCACTGGCAAGGTTCTACTATAAGGGATACAGTAATTTGATGGATTCACGAGTAAAATCATGGATAAATGTAAACACAGGTATAAATACAATCCAGAAATGAAGAGAAAATAATTAAATCGCAGACCAGTGTAGCCATAGGCAGAGCAAACTTCACCATCCTAGGGTAAATAATTGCAGAAGGAAATCACAGATCAAATACATATAAAAAATAAATAAACCACCCAATAAATTTGCCAGGAAAAGTATCAATGCTGACTAAATTATTGCCAGGAAGGGCATTAAAAATGCAGAGATTAAACATAGAGAATCACAAGTGGTTCGTTGCGGAAAGGGGAAAAAAAATTCGTAGAGGTAATCGATCGCAACAAGGCGCAAGACAATCACTCAACTTGGAACAATCAACATGGGTAGATGGCTGGGAAAAACATCCTTCGCTCAACATCCACGCACAGAAAAACAAGGAATTAGAATCTATAGGTCGCTATGCACCGAAGTGACGACCATCAATTCGGCTCCTAGTCGACTGCTCAGGTGTGGATTGACGAACTAGGGATGATGACGAAATAAAGGCACAACTCTTCACAACAAATCAATAAAACCAATAGGATAGTCACAACATTCAGGGATCGAATGCCAAGGGAATCAAGTCAAGCAGCGAGCTTAAGGCTAAGGGGAAATTAAGTTCTCAATTAAATGCTAAGTCAAACACCTTCTTTACACAGTTAAAAGTATAGAAATGAAAGCATAAGGTCAATAATAATCTACCATGCATAATAAAAGAAAGTGTACTGTAGCCACAGGTGACAGCTCCGAGTCATTGTCTCGCGCGCTCCATGCAACTCCTACTTGTCGACCGATGAGACTTCACCAGTTCCTCCTAGCCAACGCTAGGGGTATTCTTCTTCCCCCTTAGCCCCCCAATCCACAAAGGGGCCACACACACTAAACCAGAGAATAACTAGCTCCCAGCTCACCTCGCAAGGTCGAGCTACCACTCCTCACCGAGATGGGTATCCCAACTCCCACAAGATAAGTCGGTCAAGTCTAAAATTCTGCAACGTAATGTTACGCATAACCAAAAAGATCCATCCATCCTCCTCCTCCCTCCTTTATATAGAGTTTATAAGTCATTTCTTTCCCAATTTCCCATTTAATTTATTGTTCAATAATTTATTTAAGAAAAAATCCTCCCCATAAATGTGTCACCCATCCCCTTCGTTCTGCCAGAAATTAATTTCATTAATTATTTAATTACTCCTATTTCCCTCACCCACCTAAAATCATTCCTAGAATCCCTCCTAGGTGTCCCCATATTCCCTTACACATTTTAACGATTTACCCCCTTACTAAATTACTAGTTGAGTTCAATTTAGAAAGTTCTTAAAGGCAAGATTGCTTGCTAAGTTAGTCATTCTGCTTTTCCTTATGTTTCCCTTTCTCTTTATGTTTCCCCCTTTTTCCCTTAGTTTCCTAATTCTTTTAAATTTCCCTCTTTCCCTTTTTATCTAAACTCAAATTAGCAAGTGCAGACTTTACCCTTTTTCCCCTTTTTCTTTTTAGTTAAAAAATTTAATTAACATATGTAACAAACAATCAATTTCCTCCTTTTTTTTAAATTTTAATCCCTTAATAAAATTTGATTTTAATAATTTAATCGAATTTCTTACCCCCTTTTTTTTCACAAGTTTAATGATTATTATTATTTTTTTTTCCACAAGTATCACTTAGACCTAGATTTTATTTTCCTAGGCTAGGTGACATTTTATTAGGGAAATTGTTTTTAAATCTTTCTTGTACCATTATTCATTCTAAGGCCATCTAGGTTTATTCACTTATTAGTTAACAACGCGACATGCCCTTCAGGACGCACTAGGTGCTCCAAGGGTGCCACTCGCCTCATTCTATTTCCCTTGCGCGACATGCCCTTCAGGACACACTACGTGCTCCAAGGGTGCCACTCGCCTCATTCTGTTTTTCTTGTGTGACGTGCCCTTCAGGACGTACTATGTGCTCCAAGGGTTCCACTCACATCTTCACTAACTTGGTAGACATCAAAAACCCCTGGAGTCAATACTTCGTCAGGTGATCTTGTGAGAGACTAAGGGACTCTAAGGAATAAGGCCCCTTCCTTATTGCATGCCCCTTAGAATCATCGTGAGAGACTGTCACAGTATGCCCTCCTGACATCGTGGGTATTCTCGAACTAGGTAGTCGTTAACCAATAGTTCGAGCCATAGCGGGAGTGCTAGTAGGTTGTGGTAGGGCTGCTGTCCACAACTCTCCCTCAACATCTTTGGTAGTCATGCATGACCCCTCTACTCCACATGTGAGTCTGGTCGACAAGCTATCGTTAGCATGCATCATCAACGAATCATGTCAGAAATAAAATCCATAATTATAACATCTAATTAGATGCACATAGGTCATATATACAACAATCAAACCTCAATAGTCCACTCCCTAAATCGGTCCAAAGTCCAAGGGTCTCATCGATGCCTTTGCATCCTCAAGGTCCAAAATACTGCACACTCAGGAGAACCGAGTCAATAGCACCTGTCTATATCAATACAATGAAATAACATATAATCACATCCATAATGCCTCATAATCATAAACAATAACCAATAGTATAATAAATTAGATCACTTGCAAGCAAGTGTCCTCAAAGAATAAGTTCACACAGTGCGCACAAGAGCGGGATGTTACATACACCCCCCTCTTGGTCTAAACTTTGTCCCAAAGTTTCACAATATATAAGTGCTGATTCCCGAAATAGTGTGTATCACAATGTCATGAGTCTATCTATAAAAAAAAATGGAAACTACTAGTGCATATCATATGCATCCTCCCAGGTCGCCGAGTGCAGACTATAATTGTCCCACTGGACCTTGACTTGATCTACAGTTCGACACCATAGCTGTCGAATGCGATGATCCAGGATGTGGATCGGCTCAGTCGTGAGCACCCCCTCGTCTGATACTTGCAAGGAACTCATGTCAATAACATGTGTAGGATCACTAATATAATGTCTCAAAAAAGATACGTGAAAAACATCGTGCATACACCTCAAAGAATCAGGCAAGGCTAGTCGATAGGCCATGGGCCCCTTCCTCTCCACAATCTCGAAAGATACCAGGAACCTAGGAGATAATTTATATCCATTTCCAAACTTGATCGAACTCTTATGCGGTTTTACCCGCAAGAAGACTAGATCACCAACTTCGTAACTACGGTCGACACAGTACGCATCGACATAAATCTTCTATCGATCCTGCACTTCTTTGATCCTTTGTCTTATTGTTTGCATTTTCTCTTCCATTTCTTGGATTTCTTCTTCTGGTCCCACCAGGACCCTATCCTCAAGTCAATCCCAATTCAAAGGCGTCTGACATGGTCGCCCATAAAGGAACTCGAAAGGCACCATCTTAATGGTGGTTTGGTAGCTGTTGTTATAAGCAAATTCTACCAGTGGAAAGAATTCTTCCTAATGCTTTTGCTGGTCCATCACGCACATGCGCAACATTCCTTCCAAGGTCTGGTTCATTCGTTCGATCTGTCCATCAGCTTCCAGGTGATACACAATACTAAAGTTAAGTTGGGTTCCCAAGGCCTCTTGGAAACTAGTCCAAAATCGTCTAGTAAACATTGATCCTTGATTGGATATAATCCTCTTAGGTATGCCATGCAGTCTCGCAACCTCACTGATGAAAACTCTAGCTATTTCAGGTGCTTGATACATCATACACATAGGAATAAAATGAGCACTCTTCATCAGAGTGTCGATTAACAAAAAAATTGAGTCGTGTCTCCTTGCCGTCAGTGGAAATCCAACAATCAAATCCATTGAAATAACCTCCCATTTCGATTCCAGAATAGCATGTGGTTGTAGTAATCCTGTTGGATGTCTATGTTCAGCCTTTACTTGCTGACATTCTAGACATCTGGCCACATAGTTGACTATGTCTGCCTTCATTCCTTTCCAGAAGAATAAGGGTTTAAGGTCCACCCTCATCTTCATGACTCCTAGGTGGGCCATGTACACTACTCTGTGAGCCTCATTTAGGATCAAACTCCTCAACTCGTCGTTCAGTGGCACATACATCTGATTTTTAAACCTCAATAATCCATCATCGTCAAACGTAAATCCTTCAAATCTTGGTACCATCATTGTGTTTTGTTCTATAAAATCCTCGACCTCTTTGTACCAGTCATCGTCGTGCTATAAAGTTAGAATATTTTCACGTAGATTCATTTGAAGAGGCAACAATGAAAAGATGCATGGTCTCTCACTCAATGCATCTACCATTCGGTTCACCGTTCCTTTTAGGTAAGTAATCTCGAAGTCATACTTGCTAAGCAATTCCGACCAACGTCGTTGTCGCACGTTCAAGCCTCTTTGCATAAAGATGTGTTGTAGTCCATAGTGGTCCATCTTTAGTTTGAATTTTCGTCCAACAAGGTACTGTCTCTAAACCTTCAAGGCATATACAATGGATAACAACTCCAAATCATGCGTCGCATAGTTCTCCTCATTCCTTCTCAGTTTCCTCAAGATGTAAGCGATCACTTGACTATCTTGCATCAAGACTCCACCTAATCCTTCCTTGGATGTGTTAGTGCATACCAAAAAGTCTGTGTCCATGTCAGCGACCTTCAGTATCGGTGCCGTTGTCAACAGCTCTTTGAGCCTCCGAAATAATTTTGCACATTTATCGGTCCAAACAAACTTCTTGTTCTTCTTTTGCAGTTTTGTGATCAGATTTTATATCATCGAAAATCCCTCGACGAAACGTTGATAGTATCCTGCTAAACTATTAAGAGGCAAACATCAATATAGCATAGAAAAACCTCATGAAAAGTACTCAACACCTTGAAAAAGAGATAATTTTAGATAATAAGCCTCTTCGAGGGGGAAAACTCCTTTTACCCCATTTAAATGTTCAAGTACAAGATGATTCAAAATGAAAATGTCTCCTTGGTATATATAGGAGACTAGGAGGTATAATTACAACTAATGGCCTAAAGCCGACATAAATAAAATAACATTACTAATATAATA
>SNQJ01S0032394.1:35436-60826 GCA_010110895.2 Picea sitchensis | reverse complement strand
TTCCATTGAATCCATCTTCTTTTGTAGTTCATTTATGTCCCTACGCATTTCTTCACCTTCATCAAGAGTCCAATTAGGATTTTCTGGAGGCTTATTTGGTGTAGAAGGTCCCTTTTTCGGTGGCATGTTGGCCAAGTATCACTATTGAATCTTGATTTTGAGGCGGTTCTGCTAGACAATATTTATTCTATTCTATCTCCCAAGTTTCGGCCCTTTTGGGTATGAAACTTTCTTTTAGGTAGTTCTCTGATATTTCTTCTCTGCAATGCCATAGGTCTGATCAAAATTGGATGTGCCAAGTGGAATTTACGGTAATTTCCTCACAATTTGCCGATTTTTGGCCTTTCCAGGAGATCTCACTTGTATAGCATGCCCCGCACAAAATAATTGATATCAAATTTTGAAACTCACACCCAAAATACTACAGACTATTCATGATCCAATGAAACTAGTCCCGTTGAATTTGGATACTCTAGCAAGAAGTTATGATTGTTTTACCTGGAACACTTTCTTGAGACTAGTCAATAGTATTAGTCAGATACCCTATCTTACACAAGGTGTATCTACAAATTTAAGATCAATTCTTGGTGTAATACTCAGTCGTGGATCATTGGTGTAAGAAACAAGCGAAATAGATTAAACAATCAAAGCAACCACCTTCTTTATCCTACTTTCTATCCTTACCTTTTCTTTCCCTCCTACTACCACTATCTTTCAGATCCCTGGGAAACCATTACCTTAGATAATTAAGTGATGAGCCTTTCAGCCTTCAAGTGAGAATGAATGGAGTCTGCTGCGTTTACTATTTTCAGCGCAAGGTTATACCCTTCCCTCGCTACTATATGGTATGTTAGTTTGGGTTGACTATTACCTGTCAAGGGGCTTTCAATATACCTATGTTACGCCCAGAAGATGAACTTTTTACCACATATACCTTACTAATTTCTGTAAATTTCCTCCGAATTTTAGGGTCCGAAATGTTACAGAAATTTTTTTATAGCGAAAATTACGCAATGACTCATTTCAGGATGATTCCAGAACCCTATATTGTACAAGATGTATCTATGAAAGTATAAGGTCTCAGGAGCTGAATTTTTAACCCAACGTACCTTGATCTGTCTACTAAATATGCTCCAAGCCATTCCTTCTGAAACGTTGTAGAAAAAAAGTTATAGTGAAAATTCCATGATGTCTCAGATGTAGCAGTGAAACCCCAAGACCTTGAGCTCTGATACCATATGTTAAGAACCAAACATCAATATAGCATAGAAAAATCTCAGGAAAAGTACTCAATGCCTTAAAAAAGAGATAATTTCAAATAATAATCCTCTTCAAGGGGGCAACCTCCTTTTACCCCACTTAAATGTTCAAGTACAAGATGATTCAAAATGAAAATGTCTCCTTGGTATATATAGGAGACTAGGAGGTATAATTACAACTAATGGCCTAAAGACGACATAAATACTAATCTAATATGCCCCAATTAAGGGTTAATGAGCCAATATTAGGGCTTAACATAAACCCATAAAACTACACACTTCTGTGACATTCATTGGTGTAGGCCATTCCATAATAGCCTCGACCTTTGTTGGATCCATGACGATACCTTCATCGGAGATGACATGCCCTAAGTAGTGAATATTTGATTGATAAAATGAGCATTTGGACAACTTCCTATATAATTTGTGCTATCGTAGACATTGTAGTACCAAGCGCAAGTGATCATCATGCTCCTCCGTCATCTGAGAGTAAATCAAAATATCATCATTGAATACTTGGACGAACTTGTCCAAGTACTCTCAGAACACCCCATTCATCAAACTCATAAATACCCTAGGATCATTTGTCAGTCCAAATGGTAAAATAGTAAACTCGTAATGACCAAACCTCATCTTAAAGGAGGTCTTAGGGACATCATTCTCCTTGATTCGTAATGGGTGATACCCTGATCACAAATCGATCTTGGAAAACACCATCACACCATTCATCTGATCGAACAAATCATCAATCCTTGGCAATGGAACTGATTCTTGATCGTTTCCTTGTTCAATTCATGGTAGTCAATGCATAGTCTCCAGGACCCATCCTTATTTTGTATGAAAATAACAGGCGCACCCCACGATGACACACTTGGATGTATAAGTCCCAAGTCCAACAACTCCTTCAGTTGCATTCTCAACTCTTGTAACTCTGAGGTTGACATACGATAAGGTGTTCTCGCTATTGGTTCAGTCCCTAGTTTTAGGTATATGGTAAACTCCAATTCCCTCTCCAGCGCCATCCCAGGTAACTCCTCTGGGAAGACATCCACAAACTCTCTCACCACAAGAAGGTGTTCTAGAACTTTTGCTACTCCCCTCTTGTTTAATGCAAGGATCACATAAATCTTACATCCCTTTCACATGCTCTTCCGCAACTGCAAGGAAGAGATAAACCTCAAGGAAACTACCTGGTTCTGACCTACAATCACACGTCTTTGCCCCTCATCATCGACCAAGCTCAATCGTTTCATCTTACAGTTGAGTATCGCCTCATGTGATTCCAATCAGTCCATACCAATCATGATGTCATAAGATCCTAAGATTGTGACATACAGGTTGGACCTGGTGACAAAATCTCCCATTTTAAGGGTACAACCCGTAACCTTTCCTCCAACCTTTTGTTTGGCTCTCGAAGCCATCTCTACAAAGCTAAACTCATCATGTTCGACTACCTTTACCTTAATCCTTTTTAGCGCTACACCAGAAATGAAACTCTCGGTAGCATTGAGATCTATCAAAATACTAAGGGTCTCGCCAGTGATGGTACCTGACGTCTCGAGCACAGTCGAATGGTGCTCTACCTGACGGTTATTCACTGCTGCATGAATCTGATGGGCCTTGCCCAAATCTCCCACGGTAGTGGGTCTGGCTAATCCAGATGCTCTAGTCCTCTCCACTGGGCATTCGCACTGGTCATGTCGCTCCCCACAAGTCCAACACCCCTTCTTCGGTCCAGTACTCCTGGTACCCGAAGTAGAAGCTGACGACCCACCAGCCTGGAATCCTGTTCTGTTCTGCTGAACAGGCCTAAACTATTGTTGCTGCGGACGACGCTGCTGCTGATGTTGTGGTACCCAATAAGGAGTCTGCTGCTGAGGCATTGGTCACCAAGGTGTAGTGAAAGTGGATCCCCTCTGGAAGCCATGATATCTTGGCGTATGTCTAGTTGGTGTCTGATGCTGCAGCGCACCGGATGACACCTGCCCTTCCGGCCTCCCTGGAGTCCTACTCTTACCCCCGCTAATAATCTCCTCCTCTATTATGAGGGCCTTCTAGACGACATCATGCAAGGTATAAGGCATCAGAATCCTAACCTTTGCACGTATGCTGACATTAAGGCTGAACAATAACCTGTTGACCTTAATTTTCTTAGTATTAAGATGCACAACATACCAAAGCAACTCCATAAAATGGGCCTCGTACTCGGGCACCGTACGGCTGCCCTATCGTAAGGTGTTGAACTCATTGAGATGATGCTCAATGAATTCCTATGATAGGTACCTCTCTTGGAATCATTCCTCGAACAGTTTCCATGACACGTCTTCGACGGTCATGTTCAATTATGGAAGGAGCGTCTTCCACCAAATAAGAGCACTCCCCTTCAGTTGAAAGACCACCATGAGGACCTTCATGTTGGAGGTATAGTCACAAAGTGCAAATCACATTTCCATATTCTCCAACCATGCCTCGGCGGCTGCACCATCCGGGGCACCAAAGATCTCGAGAAATTTGACTTTCTTGAGTTCGTAGTGAATGCTACCAGTACCAACCGGAGTGCACCGTGGACCATCAGGGGTGCTAGTACCCTAGCCTAATCTCTGTCTAAACGGTTGATCAGTGCCTCCGACATCCACTGAAAAGACCTCATCAGCCCAANACCGCTATCTGCTCCTGCCTGACAACCTATTCATCTCCCTGGGGGTTAGACCCCCCAGGCGTGGATGCTATTGGAGGCGTCACACTTCCTCCCCTAGCATCCTGTCATCTGCCTCCGCGACGTCCTTTAACCATGATTACCTGCACAAATACAAGTCAACTTAAGTAGAAACATTATAATGAAATATCATATCAACGAAATCCAAAGTGTTCCCAAGTCACGGGTTGAACCCACTCTGATACCATATGTAATGACCCCCAACCGTGACTACCGACGAAGCAGAAAGTGCAATGTTTTTTTTTCTTAGGCATGAAGGTAACAACGAAAATAATTGAACCACGCAATTGACGATGAACGCCACGCATGTAGATCAGGTAAAAAACAACAACAAATTAACATTATCACATTGAGAAACTGAGTGGAACATGCGGAATTCCAGGACAGATAGAAATGACTACCCACCCGACACAAACAGTATGACACCTACAAGCTAAGGGACAACATCTACATTCCCGACACAATGGTCTCGATGACCAATAAATAAAACCTGAATGGCACGCAAACCAAATGCATGAACGCATAGCAACCCAAGAGCTAACAATGACTTACAATGATCAACAACACCCACAACGGGAAGCACAGACCCAGGCCAAGTTATCATTCGCCTCTATCCAATAGGGTGTGCCATGATCCCCTCATCAGGGATCATGCCGTCCCCAGGTGATAGATGCGACAATAACCCTAGCACAACAACAAAATTGGACCCTCAACACAAGTTGTAATCGATGCGCTAGGAGATCAAGTTAACTATCTAAACACCTGACGACAAACCCTAGCCCCCAATCAACAAGTCAACCAGACGACTATGACCTTCATACCACACAATAATTTCCGTGCGTCACAATCAATCTATACATAATAAATAAAATTATTAAGGTACATATCTGTAAAAGAAAATTAGCAAATAAGGACAGTGGCAATATCGTTGATACAGGTTAATACAAGATAGAGTTTAATACGACTATATTACAATAATTTAAAATATATAGATAACGGTTAACATACCGATATACCAATAAGAGATATCGTTGAGAAAGGTTAACACAAATATCGAACAACGATATATAAATGTTAACCACTAAATTTAACAAATAAGATAATGGTTAATATATAACCAACAAAATTAGCAAAAGGATAATGGTTAATATATAAAGGATATCGTCGTTAACCATAAGAAAATTTTTCGCTGTGAAATTTAAAAAGGAAGAAAATAAATGCTGTCACATACACACACGGTCATATATACCATTAATAAATAATCAGTCAGATAATAATTACTGCAATTTAAGCGTTGTCTACAAAGATAAAGATACCCTCATTGTGAATGAAATCGCTCACAAAGGTTGTTCATTAAAAGTGTGTTTCATACAATCAAGACTTCTGTCAATGCGGTCCATAATCAACAAACTGTCCACATATTAAAACTGTCAGAGCATAGATATCAATGAGTAAATCTCTCTTTCAACTTTAGTAATACTTTGGTACAATATAATTACCATGCTATTATGAAAATAACTGCACATATCCATGTGTACATTTCATAGCTATTACTAACACGGCTGCAAAAACATTGCTGACCCAAAGGCATTCAAGCTATACAAAACGTTATTTTAAATGCCAGGGGTTAGAACATTGTAATAAAAATGCTATGTAAGAATACACTAACCCTGTACGTAGAGTGAAATAAGGGACTACGCTGTCATGAAATTCAACTGCGAATCGCCCAACCAAATAATGCGGTTGTGGCTGTCTAGTAACTCATTAAATCTCCACATAATCATAGTCATTATATGGTTGTAAGGTAACGGTCATGTATTATAATTATTTGAAATTACATCCATGCGGATGTGGCCATAAATTAAAGGTCTTGTAAGGCAATTGTAAAGAAGAGTTCAATGCCTAAATACAAGCAAATACATCATCCCCCATTTACACAGTAAAAAATAAAATGAAATTCATTTTCTAAATAATTGCAATACCCCGTCCCCCATTTACACAGTCAAAAACGGATTCGTTGTCTAATCAAACAATTTCACAGTCACTAGTTCACACAGTCATCAACATAATCATTGTCTAAACTTGTACTCAAACGTAGACCATCAAATCAGTTGATAACGTAGATATAAATAGTAACAGTTAACACCATCATAAATGTAATAAAATCACGTTCTGGGAATGGTAAGATCGTCATTTAAAGCATTCGCACTACAGGAATGAACAGTAATTGGATTCGCTGTCAAGAGTCGTAGACATTGCATGGGTAATTTTTGCAGTTAAATAAAAGGTTAAACTAGCAACCAATAGATGGGTAGGATGCCCAAAAACGAATCGTTGTGTTTGGTATAAGACTTCCTTACAAGAATCGCTGAGACGCATCAAGAACAATTCGCTGAGATAACAAACGTTAACCGTGATAGCAATAAACGACTGGAATATAATGATAGGAAATGTAAGATATATAAAGAAAAATGTAGACTCATCTCTCCAAGTGGAAATGCAGATGGGTATCAAGACTCAGTCGGGTATCAACACATTCAGATAATATTCGTTACCATTGATAGCATGAATTGAATGTCGGTTAAATGAAAAAAAACGTAGGGTAACAATTGAAATCGTTGGCAAGGTTCTACTATAAGGGATACAGTAATTTGATGGATTCGTGGGTAAAATCATGGATAAATGTAAACTCAGGTATAAATACAATCCAGAAATGTAGAGAAAAGAATTAAATCGTAGACCAGTGTAGCCATAGGCAGAGCAAACTTCGTCATCCCAGGGTAAATAATCGCAGACCAAATATATATATAAAAAATAAACCACCCACTAAATTCCCTAGGAAAAGTATCAACACAAACTAAATTATTGCCAGGAAGGGCATTAAAAACACAGAGATCAAGCGTAGAGAATCACAAGCGGTTCGTTGCGGAAAGGGAAAAAAAAATCGCAGAGGTAATCGATTGCAACAAGGCACAAGACAATCACTCAACCTGGAACAATCAACAGGGGTAGACGGCTGGGCAAAACATCCTTCGGTCATCATCCACGCACATAAAAGTAGGGCATTAGAATCTATAGGTCGCTATGCACCGAAGTGATGACCGTCGATTCGGCTCCTATCGGACTGCTCAGGCATGGACTGATGAACTAGGGATGATGATGACATAAAAGAACAACTCTTCAAAACAAATAAATAAAACCAATAGGACAGTCACAACATTCAGGGATCGAATGCCAAGGGAATCAAGTCAAACAATGAGCTTAAGGCTAAGGGGAAATTAAGTTCTCAATTAAATGCTAAGTCAAACACCTTCTTTACACAGTTAAAAGTACATAAATGAAAGCATAAGGTCAATAATAATCTACCATGCAGAATAAAAGCAAGCGTACCATAGCCCAAGGTGACAGCTCCGAGTCGTTGTCCCGTGCGCTCCATGCAGCTCCCGCTTTCCAATCGATGAGACTTCATCAATACCTCCCAGCCAACGCTAGGGGTACTCTTCTTCCCCCTTATCCCCTCGATCTGCAAAGGGGCCACGCACACTAAACTAGAGAACAACTAGCTCCCAGCTTACCTCGCAAGGCTGAGCTACAACTCCTCACCGAGCTGGGTATCCCAACTCCCACAAGATAAGTTAGTCAAATCTAAAATTTTGCAGTGTAACATTATGCATAATCGAAGAGATCCATCCTCCAACTCCTCCCTCCTTTATATAGAGTTTCTAAGTCATTTCTTTCCCACTTTCCCATTTAATTTATTGTTCAATAATTTATTTCAGAAAAAATCCTCCCCGTACATGTGTCACCCAACCCCTTCGTTGCACCAGAAATTAATTTCATTAATGATTTAATTACTCCTATTTCCTTCACCCACCTAAAAGCATTCCTAGAATCACTCCTAGGTGTCCCCATATTCCCTTACACATTTTAATGACTTACCCCCTTACTAAATTACTAGTTGAGTTCAATTTAGAAAGTTCTTAAAGGCAAGATTCCTTGGTAAGTTAGTCATTCTCCTTTTCCTTATGTTTCCCTTTCTCTTTATGTTTCCCCCCTTTTATCTTAGTTTCCTAATTCTTTTAAATTTCCTTCTTTCCCTTTTTATCTAAACTCAAATTAGCAAGTGTAGACTTTACCCTTTTTCCCCTTTTTCTTTTTAGTTAAAAATTTTAATTAACATATGTAACAAACAATCAATTCCCCTTTTAAAAAAAAAAATTGATTTTAATAATTTAATCGAATTTCTTACCCCCTTTTTTTTCACAAGTTTAATGATTATTATTATTATTATTATTATTTTCCACAAGTATCACTTAGACCTATATTTTATTTTCCTAGGTTAGGCGACATTTTATTAGGGAAATTATTTTTAAATCTTTCTTATCCCATTATTCGTTCTAAGGCCATATAGGTTTATTCACTTATTAGTTAACAACGCAACGTGCCCTTTAGGATGAACTAGGTGCTCCAAGGGTGTCACTTGCTTCATTATGTTTCCCTTGCATGACCTGCCCTTTAGGACGCACTACATGCTCCAAGGGTGCCACTCGCCTCATTCTGTTTTTCTTGCGCGACGTGCCCTTCAGGACGCACTACGTGCTCCAAGGGTGCCACTCGCTTCTTGACTGACTTGGTAGACATAAAAAACCCCTAGAGTCAATACTCCGTCAAGTGATCTTGTGAGAGACTAAGGGCCTCTAAGGAATAAGGCCCCTGCCTTATTGCGTGCCCCTTAGAATTATCATGAGCGACTGTCACAGTCTTCCCTCAGGACATCGTGGATCTTCTCGAACTAGGTAGTCATTAACCTACAGTTTGAGGCACAACAGGAGTGTTAGTAGGCTGTGGCAGGGCTACTGTCCACACCTCTCCCTCAACATCTCTAGTAGTCGTGCGTGACCCCTATACTCCACATGTGAGTCTGGTCAGCAAGCTATCGTTAGCCTGCATCATCAACGAATCATGTCAGAAATAAAATCCATAATCATAACATCTAATCAAATGCATATAGGTCATATATAAAAAAATCAAACCCTAATAGTCCACTCCCTAACTCGGTCTGGAGTCCAAGGGTCTCATCGATGCTTCTGCATCCTCGAGGTCCAAAATCCTGCACACTCAGGAGAACTGAGTAAATAGCACCTGCCTATATCAATATAATGAAATAACGTATAATCACATCCATAATGCCTCATAATCATAATCAACGACCAATAGTGTAATAAACCGGATCACTTGCAAGAAAGTGTCCTCAAAGAATAAGTTCGCATAGTGCGCGCAAGAGTGGGATGTTACACTAGGTTCAGGGAATTGTCAATATTTGCACCACATTTGAATACAAAAAAATTGTGGGTCAACAAGTTTTTGTATGGCCTGAACTATAACATTAGATCTAAAGTAAGGATATTAATGCCTCATACTTTTCATGACTAAGTTTGGAGAGTTATAATATCTGAGGAAGAACTTGTGGGCGGTGGTTAGTTTAGACCATTGAGACCTTCAAGTTCAGGGGGATAGAGATTGACATCACAATCAACTATTACATCGAGACTTATATCAATATGTATGGATGTGTTGAGAGGACTAGTGATGAGTAATTAGATTCAATCGATAGATAGTAGAGGCTGACTTATCAACCACTGACACACCAAACTAGATCAACACAAGAGATGAGTAGACCTACTTTCTCCTAGTCGAAAATCTAGAGCCAACCACCTAAGAGGGTGTGTTGGACATGTAGAGAGCCACATTTAAGAGAGAGTGTCTATGGACATAGAGTGGAGTTAGTCTGTAACAAATTCATACTACAATGGGTGACTTGGGTAAATACCATTGAATCCATGCCATGGTGAACAACCACCAAGCTAAGCATCAATCCACTATATTAGAGACATCAGGTAAGATTAATAAATATTATTTTTTCAATATTAATGGATCCAAGAGAAACAAAAAGTATTATTTCTCATAATGCATTGTTAAAATCAAAGATAATAGAAATAGATCAAGAAAACTTCATTCAAGTAGAGATGGCTTCTAGAATTAATAAAGATATAGGGCATTTAACTAAGGATTGTGAGATTTATTTAGACATATGCATAACCTAAGTGTCATTGTATTAAACTATTTTTGGATCTTATGATATAGTGATAGGAATGGACTAGATAGAGAGTCATGAAGGAGTATTAGACTGCAAGATTAAGAAGCTTTATTTTATAGATGATGAGGGGCATAAAAGGTTTTTAGTCAAGACGAATAATAGTGTCATTAAGGTTCATCTTATGCTTACAACTGAACAAAATTATGAGAAAAATATGTAAATTATATATAGTGATAGCTATGAACACAAAGAAGGATATAGTAGTTTTAAGACAATCTCTAGTGTTGTCATATTTTTTTAGATACGTTTCCACAAGAATTACTTTTATTGTTTCCTAAAAGATAATTGGAGTTCATAATTGAAATTAAACTAGGAATGGAACATATTGCAAAGGATCCTTACGGTATGATGACTCCAAAGTTACGAGAGTTGCACATGCAAATACAAAGAATTATGTATTTGGGATTTATACGTACGATTATACTACCATGGGGAGAACCAACAAAATTTGTAAAGAAGAAATATGGATCATGGATACTTTGTATTGACTATAAATGGTTAAACAAAGAGACAATAAATAATCAGCATTCATTACCTAGAATTGATGATTTATTTGACCATATGGAAGGAGTTAAAGTGTTTTCTAAAATAGATTTAAGATTGGGATATCATCAACTAAGAATAAAGGAAGAATACATTTAAGACACAGGCATTATGAATTTGAAGTATTACCTTTTGGATTAATGAGTGAACCAAAAGTATTTATGAGTTTAATGAATGGATTATTTTGACGTTACCTTGATAATTTTGTGCAAGTGTTTTTAGGACGAAATTTTGATATATTTTCAAACATTGGAAAAACAAAAAGAATATTTAAGATATTTATTACAATGTCTTACAGAGAATATGTTGTATTGAAAACTTTATAAATACTCATTTTATGAGTCAAATATTCACTGCTTGGGACATATAATTTATAGAGAAGTAATCACGATAGATCTTGAAAAGATAGGAACAATTATGGAATGGCCAACACCTACTAATGTGCATGAAGTATGTATTTTTATGGGATTGGCTGGATACTATTGAAGGTTTATGTATTTTTTTTCAAAGATCACAAATCCTATTACTGAATTACAGAAAATGAATAAGAAATTTATATGGACAAAATGATGTGATGAAGAATTCAAAAAACTTAAGGAATTATTGATGACAAATCCTATTTTAAAAGTACCAGTTATGGATCAATATTTTCTGGTATGTATGGATGCATCGAAGGAAGGTTTAGGTCGAGTACTGATGTAGGAATTTAGGGTGATTTCCTACGCTTAAAGAAATATTTGAACACACGAAGAAAATTACATGACAAATGATTTGAAACTTTCCACAATAGTTCACACATTAATAATTTGGAGGCATTATCTATTCATAAGGAAATTTGAGTTGAAGACATATCATCATGAACTTCAACACATATTTACGCAAAGTATTTTGAATGCTAGATAGAGAAGGTGGTCAAAATTACTAATCGAGTATGATTTTGACATATCATACATTAAAGGAACATTAAATAGAGTTGTAGATTCTTTATGTTGCAGGATATGTGTGTTTTAAATTATCCCATCAATGATGAATTTACAAGAAACGTTATTGAAATTACAAATAGAATATAAATGGTTCAAGGAAGTTAAATTGAAGCTAGAAAATGAAGTTATGAAAATTTTGAAGTGTGAAGGATATGCCATGGATATATGTACCAATAAATTATGAAATTCATGTTTTGATACTAAAAGAATCTCAAAGAGAAATTTATATGTCCCACCCAGGAGTCAAGAAGATGAATGTGAACCTAAAAATGTTATTCTTTTGGAAAGGAATGAAGAAGGATATATATAATTTTGTATCTAGATGTCTTGAGTGTCAAAAAGTGAAATATGAACATTGGCATTTGAAAACATTGGTATAGCCACATGGAATGCCGAATTCAAAGTGGGAAGTGATTTCAATGGATTTCATGATTGGACAACCTATGATGTTGAGGAGACATGATTCTATATTTGTAGTAGTAGACACTTTCAACAAAAGTGCACACTTCATCCCAATAAAGACTTCTTATCAAGAAATGGAGATTGGAAGGGTGTTTATCAATGAGATAGTAAGGTTACATGGAATTCTAAAGAAGAAAATCTTATCCAAAGGGTCAATATTTATAGGAATGTTTTTGATGAGTTTCCAAGAAGCATTGGCAACACAACTTAATTTTAGTACAACATATCACTCAAATACTAATGGATAGACCAAAAGAGTAAATCAAATATTGGAATATATGTTACATATGTAAGTGATGGATCAACAAAAACAATGAGAACAATTTTTACTTTTTTTTTTTGGAATTTATGTATAATAATAGTTATCAAAGTTCGATAAAAATGGCAGCATTTGAATTCTTGTATGAAAGACCATGTAGAACACCTCTTAGTTTGGATAGGATAGAGGATAGAGTTCTGGTTGGACCAAAAATAATCCAAGAAATGAAAGAACACATGAAAATGATTAAGGGGAGATTGAAGGAAGCACAAGATATACAAAAGAGCTATGTGGGTGTGCATAGAGTTGATATAAATTACCAAGTTGGGGATAAGTTGTTATTATTATGAGTGAGAATTCAAAATAACTCGATTAAAATTGGTAAGGGAGCTAAGTTGTCATCATGATATGTGGGAACATTTGAAATTTTGAAAAGAAAAGGATTGATCACTTATTGTCTTGCATTACCATCATCATTAGATTGTATGCATAATGTTTTTTAGGTATTTGTGTTATGCCATACTATTTTAGACCCTTCTCATGTGATTGACTTGATTTAGTTGCAAATGTTGGATGACAGGACCATTATGGTTGAAACCATCCACATTTTGGACCAGCGCACTTGACAGCTTCAAATTCATTTGGTAGAATAGGTAAAGTTCTAGTTGGATACCTATAGTCTCAGTTTTTCTACCTGGGAAGATGCAACTGAGATGCATCAACAATTTCCATACTTCTTATAGAACTTCAAGATGAAGTTTCCTGAAAAGGGGGTGTATGTAGTTCCTTGTTTTTTCCTACTTCTTTGACATATTAGATATTATTATTTGAGGGAATTCTAGTTTATTGACTTGTATTTTGATGATGGAACTCAAAATTTTTATTGTCTGATTAATTTATAACTATGATTTTGAATGGGTTCATTTAAATGTTTATACGATGATATACAATGGTATGGATTAATTATATTTGAAATGATATAATGTAACTATTGTTGTCAATTTATATGGTTATGACACATTAAAATGAAAATATTGGATACATTGACTTGCAGATGTTATTGATGGTTTTTCCTAGTGTGAAAGAAAAACATAAGTATAGATTGACGAGGTCATTGCATCAACATTATATTCGACCTTGGATTGAGTTAGAATACCCAAAAATGATTATGATTAATGTTATGATTTCATTTTATTATGGAATTATTTTATGTATTCAATATTGTAGTGTGTGTAGGCACAAGAAATATGCTTGCCTATTGATTCACATATGGGCAATGGAGTTTTATAAAAAGGCATGGGGTACCATTAGGAGAGGAGAAACAAAATTCATGTTTTCGCATACTATATGGGTTGAAAACATAGTGACACTTCTATTTAGAAGTGCATGTTTCAATGAGAGTATGTTGCATATTCGGTCACACATAAGGTTTTTCTAAGGGGCACAGAATAAGGTAATAAAACTATTCATTAATGACTATTAGTCTCTAAATAATGATGACATGGATTGAGTTAAAAGAGTCTTGATAGTTGCACTATTTCTCCCACTATGAAATTTAGATGCTTGAAGGACATGCAGACCATAACATCCTTGGAATGTACAGAAAGGTAAATTCTTGAAGGGCATGAAAAACTTGATACCCTTGGTGTTAGTTATGAATTATTGAATATATAGTGAAATAATATTGATTGGAAAATGTAAAAGATTATTAGCTTAGTACATTGTCCCACACATCTTCTCTCTTGGTAGAGAGTCTCTCCAATATCTTCTCTCTTGGTGTTTTTTGTCTAACACCTGTCTTCTCTCCTTATCTCCAACAACAAATTTATTACAACACTAATGTCTAATATCCTAGGCCTGTCTCTTGTAGATTCCTAACAAAGAATCTATCTCAGCACTAACATTGATTCTCTAAAAAAAAATCATTGATCTCCCAAACAACTTTACTCAGACTCTATTATAAAATTGGTAACATATAAAACATATGCATGCACTTGCAGAGACATTTAAGCATAACTGATATCATTGTGATTAGTTTGGAATAATCATTTTCTTATGTTCCTAGTTTTATGGCATTTAGTTCTATTAAAGTATAAGGGAGTTTCCTTTGTTATAATATTGATTGATTTTAATTCATGTTTTAGGGATTGAATATAATTCTAGTTCCATTGTAGGCATAGATCTATATGACTATTCGTTCTAAATTTTTCCATGCAGAGAAGGTGATTGTAATTCAAATATTTTATTTTAATTACATATCATTCGTTCTTCCATAGTTTCTTTAGCTATAATGTTTTGTGTTAGCTGGTTCTCTTGCAGGAAGAGTCCTGTATGACAATGCTCCAGATTTTTCAACGTAGAGAAGGTGATTCCAATTAAAATAATTTATTCTAATCACATGCCATGACATCATGTCTTATTTTAATATGAACCACTACATTTATACAATTAGTGTTGTTGGTATTTAGAACATGTATGTTCTAATAAAAAACACCTCCCTTATTGATTACAAATAATAAGTTGTCCTTCAGATATCTCTTGTTATTAGATATCCTCTCTATACAAAGGAATATTGATATCCAATACTTGCTTGTTATGTAGCACATAACAAGAAAGAACATATAAATGATAGAAGATTGAGATTGGGTTGTGTGAGTTTGTAGGAGTCGACTTGAATTTGTGCTTGAAGACTACCACATCAAAACAAATATTTTTAGTATATAAAATTTAATTTACAATGCTCTTTTTTTAATCATACCATTACAGAGAGGACCAACAACTTTCAGCCTTAAATCTTACAATACATACACACTAGCCTTAAAATATTAAAATAAAGACACATTGAAGTTTAGAAATGCATTTGATCTAAGAGATCGCACATAACAAACCAAGAAAACATAATCAAACTATTGGATCATGTTTTCATTGATGCCAAAGGTTTGATTGATTCATGTCAAGTGATTGATTGATGTCAAGGGATTGATTGATGCCAAAGGATTGATTGATTGATGATTGATGTCAAATGAACAATGTCTTGTCATAGCATACTAATCTGATATGTATTGTCCTTGATGTGAATGGATTGATGTCAAGTGGAATCATAGTCATATGTTGTCATGCATAGATGAAGTTGGATCAATGAGTTCTCATTGACATGATGCATAGATGAAGATGGATCAATGATTTGTCATTGATACATGATGCAAAGATGAAGATGGATCGATATGGTTTCTTTGATATATGATGCATAATTGGATTGATGAATCATTATTGTCTTATCATGGTTGATAAGGAGTACAAATGGATGAACTCCAAAGTGGTCCCCTTATGGTGAAAGCCCTCACGGGAAGATGCTTTGCAGTTGAGTTATCCTAGAAGTATGGTTAGAGAACCCATGCTTCATTATGGAATAATGAGATGAAGATCAGTGAATTTGTCAGTGAAACTATCCTATATGGATAATGTTTGTCATTCCATTTTTGGTAGTATGTGGAATGCCACATAACTTCTCACGGTTTGAGAGTTTGGCCTTATGAAGTTGAAGGACCCTCACATGTTGGCTTGAAGCCCCAAAAGGTCAAAGAAGTCAAAGTTATTGCAAATAAAGAGGATTATTTAAATAATAAAGTGAAGTGACAAAATCAAGAAAGATTACTTAAATAATAAAGTAAATGGAGAACTTTCTATTTATGGAAAGTAGTTAACCCTAAAATGAGGAAAGAGAGTTAAGTGGTCAAGTGGCTATTGGGTACATGGACAAGTGGAAAATTGGGCAAAGTTGAACATAAGTGACTATGTGGAAAAAGTGGCTATGTGGTCCAAGAGACCTAGAAGATGTTTCTAAGGAAGCTACTTGGAGAGTATAAATAAGAGGCAAGGGTTTCTTGTGAAATGTATCTCTTGAGCATGTATTGAAGATCCATTCTGAGAGAGAGGAGATCTGGAGGATCTCATGGATGCATCAAAGTTTTGGTAAGTCTAAGATCATGATGGAAAAAGTCTCAGAAGTTCAGAAACCCTAGTTTTTGAGGTATACGCGGGTTGCGGTGAGCCAGGGTGCGTACATACGTGGGATGAATGAGGACATAGCGCGTGCAATGGATAAAGTCATGAAGACTTGTGTGTGAGCTGGTGCAAGACTCTTGAAGACTGAAGCAGGTTCAATATCTACATTCTATGGGTTTAGATCTACCATAGAAAGTTGACATTCATATTGTATGGTTGAGGAGAATGAGTAAGTTGTTGGAGAACTTGGATGTGTTGTGATTGATTATGGGTTAAATTGGACAGTGAGAGACATAAGAGAATGTGATTGAATGTTGTAGAGGATATGAGTTCATCTTGAAGAGAAAACCCTAAGTAACTCAAAAGTGATACGCAGGCTATAGTATAGACTGGTCGTGTACATACGCGAGATGTACTATTGGTAGGGCGCGTACATATGTGTGTTGCACTACCGTCTGGTCGCGTACCTGTTGACAGATTGATATATGTTGAGGATTTTTTCCTCATCTCAGTTGGTGTTGAGGGTGTAAGATGAGTCTTGCATTATAGAGTTGGTGCTCTTGTAGAGTTGTACTCTATTCAGTTGTTGTTGATAACCCAAGGATTGTAGTCCGTAATAAAAATAAAATTGTACATACATCTTGTGTTATTTGTGTTCCTTGTGGTGATGATTTATTGATGATATATGTAGTTGATATATGTTGTTGATGCATGTTCACATTTAACTTATTATAAATGATAGAAATAAGTAAAAAGTAAATGGTGAGTGCTAACTAAGGAGTTTTGTGAAGGGGAAGTTTGGGAAAAGAGCCCTACACTGTTCACCCCCCCCTCTCAGTGTAGTCAGTGTGTCCAACAATTGGTATCAGAGCAGGCCTTCACCATAAGCCTGAACAAGCTTGGAGGAGATTCATGGACACACAAATCAAAGATGAAGTTCCAATCCTTGATGACAAAAACTATTCTACATGGAGAATAGAAATGAGAGTGCATTCGAAGGAAATGGGAGCAGGTATTTGGATGGCAGCCATTGGTGGATCAGTTTCCTTGAAGAACAAGTCAAAATTTGTAGCTCAAAGGGAAGGTTGGCTCTCAAGACCATTCTTAGTGGACTCTCAAGTCCTATCAAAGAGAGCATGAGACAATGCACTTCCGCCAAGGATCTATGGCTAAATCTAGAGGATACATACCAAAGAAAGAAGGAAGATATTGAAGACAACTCCATCAAGATCAATGAAGGTAAAGAATCTCCAAAAACTCTTGATTTCATTATTTCTAAACATGATGATGTTGGCAAAAAGGAAGATCTTGAAGACATTTAAAATGAAGGTAAAGAATCATGTGATTATGTTGGAAAAAAGGAATATCTTGAAGACATTTCAAATGAAGGTAAATAATCTTCAAAAAATCTTGATTACAAAAATTCAAAATGTGATGATGTTGACTATTTCTCTACAAGTGAGGAAGAAAATCTAGAAATAGTTTTTGTAGAGTCTGATAGTAGTTATCCAATGGAAAGAATAGAAGAAGAACTATCAGAACTTCAAAAGAAAGTTGAGTGTGGTCTATATGAATACGAATATGATCATTACTATATAGACTATAACTATCTTTCCGATAACACTAAAAAGTTTCTTAAGAAGAGTCAAAGGCACATATTGAAGTTAAAGGAAAGATCAAAGAACAAGAAGAGAGTAAAAAGACTCAATTATAAGAAAAGGAAGAAGAGATCACAAGACTGAAGAATGAAAAAGAAGATAAGAAGGTACATGATGAGATTAGAAAAAGTCTTGAAATTATTGTCCATCTCAAGACCCAAATTGAAGAAGCCAAAAGGGTAGAGGAACTATTGAAGAATCAAGTAAATGAAAAGGAAGAGTAATGTCATAAGTTAGAATTTGAAGTTGTTTATCTTAGAAAGAAAGTGGAGAAATCAAACAAATTCTTGAATAACTCAACAATCTTGAATGAGATCTTGGAAAGTCAAAGATCACCAAATGATAAATCTGGTCTTGGATACAAGAGAGAAGCTACAAATGCTAAAGAAAGCACCTCAAAGAAGCATGAGGTAAGTCCCTCACTCTCAAAGGATGAATACTATGTTGCAAGTCAACCATCTACACAAGGAAAGGAAAATTTCAAAAGAACAAAGCAAGGAAGACATCAAGAAGCCATGTTTACACCTCAAAAGGAATGGACACCAAAGCAGAGGTATGAAAGTGTTTTTCATGGTCAAATTTATTCATGTAATGAATATAGTAAAAAAGCTTTGGAATGCAGATCTTATACAAGGAGAAATAATGGAAGATTTCATAACACCATAAGGTGTTGGAGATGTGATCAAGTAGGACACATTGTTGTTCACTGTCACACCATGAGATGCTATAGCTGTAGTGGATTTGGCCACAAATCCCAAGATTGCTGGAACACAAGAAGAAAGTCCATGATGAGGACTTCATATAGAATGAATAGAATAAGGAATGAAGTTAGGAAGGGAGACATTTTTGAAAATATGGAAGCTCAGAGCTCAAGTTATGAAAAGCAAGGACACCTTCAGAAGTGGGTGAAGAAGACTGAACAACCAAAGAAGAATGGAAGCCTTAAGGGAATCTCAAGTGTGTCATCTTTAGAAGCATACGCAGGTTACAGTGGTAACAGTCGCATACATACATTGGCTGACCTTGAATAAGTCGTGTACATACATGATACGTCTTTGCAGCAAGTCATGTATATGTGGTAAAAGCCTTGGGAAAAAGGATATGCACATGGGTTGCAACTTGATGTGATGGTATAACTTGTGTTGTAGGGTCTGACATGGTTTGTTGCAGGGCCTGACATTGTTTGTTGCAGGTTTTCATGATTACTTGTTGGCATACACTATGTATGATGATGATATATGGTTGAGTGTTGAAATATTATCTTGGATGCATGGTACTAACCCTTGAGTATGGATTGAGGCATTTTCTGTTGAAGAACAATCCTGGTTGTGAAAGAGAAGTTATGGCACCATGGTTATGAGATATATCATGATGCTTCTAGCTAGAGATGTCATTGATCTATTGAGGCACACTTCTAGTACATATTTGATGCTTAGTATTTGCTGTAGTGAATGGAGTTTGAGGCTGATCTGTGTAGGGTACATGGCTGGTACATATTTGAGTTTCATTGATATATCTTATGATGCATTATTGGAAGCATACTTGTTGGGTATATTGATGCATGCATTGAGCATATGTTTGAGCTACATAGTGGGACATGTAGTTGATGAGGTAATCATGTTGTATATCATTGATGAGTCTGATCTATAGTTGATGCATGATTGATACACTTTGAGTACATTGGTAGAGGGACCTACTAGTAGTTTGATTGGCACATGTTTTGTGGTGGATTTGGCATACATGTATGAGGATTCATTTTGTTGTGGCATTGGTGCGTGGTTGATGTACTTGCTTGGTACAAGTGGTGATGCATGTTTAGTGCATGATGTCTCACTCATAGATGGTATAGGTTTGGATAATAGTACTTGGCTAAAAGTACACCATTGGTACTACTTGATTAGAATATACTTTGGTACATGAGACATTTCATGGTTGTGGCACTTGGATCATAGTAGAGGCATATCATTGGTGATATGACACTTGTTTTTAAAACACATGGTTGACATGTTGGTAGAGGCATATGGTTGACACACTCCATTGATGATATCGTATGGCACATTGTATGGTGTTGATGTACATGGGTGTTGTGGGAACACAATTTGGTACATGATGTACTTGGTTGATGTTTATTCATGATTCTCTATTTCCATTGTTGACATATCTTGTGTTTCATGGTAAGGCACGAGTTTTGATGCATGGACAGGTCCAAGGATCGTCATAGAAAGAATGGTTGATCTATGATCCGTTTGAGCAGTAGCATTTGCAGCAAAAGCATATTGTTCGTATTGCAGAGAAGATAGGGTGAGTCATTCTTCTTCCCATGATTCTAGGAGGAGATATTTATCATATACATACTTGGTAAAATAGCCCTATATTTGAAGAAAGAGCACATATGCATAATTCCAGGGGGAGCGATGGTCATAGGGGGAGCATGAGCGTTGTATCTTCAACATTACATCAGAGTGATATCCTTTGTTGAAAAGGGGAGAGATTATTCAGAGGAAGATCAAAGGCATTCAGGAAGGGAGAGCAACCCCAAGGAGATTTCAGTCAGGGGGAGCAGCCCCAAGGAGAAAACGACCCTTTGCCATTGATGTCAAAGGGGGAGAGATAGTCACATTGATGTGATTGATGACTATTGATGTAGAAGCAATGCTTTGTCTACATGTGGACATCAATGATTGGTGTTGACATCAATGTTGGTATTTACATCAATGCCAAAGGGGGATATTGGTGGATCATGTTGTCATTGATGCCAAAGGTTTGATTGATTGATGTCAAAAGATTGATGTCAAGTGATTGATTGATGTAAAGGGATTGATTGATGCCAAGGGATTGATTGATTGATGATTGATATCAAATGAACAATGTCTTGTCATAGCATACTAATTTGATATGTATTGTCCTTGATGTGAATGGATTGATGTCAAGTGGAATCATAGTCATATGATGTCATGCATAGATGAAGCTGGATCAATGAGTTCTCATTGACATGATGCATAGATGAAGATGGATCAATGAGTTGTCATTGATACATGATGCAAAGATGAAGATGGATAGATATGGTTTCTTTGATATATGATGCATAGTTGGATTGATGACTCTGCTTGCAAAGAAGGAGGATTATTTAAATAATAAAGTGAAGTGACAAAATCAAGAAATATTATTTAAATAATAAAGTAAATGGAGAACTTTCTATTTATGGAAAGTAGTTAACCCTAAAATGAGGAAAGAAGTTTAAGTGGTCAAGTGGCTATTGGATACATGGACAAGTGGCAAATTGGGAAAAGTTGAACATAAGTGACTATGTGGACAAAGTGGCTATGTGGGCCAAGTGACCTAGAAGATGTATCTAAGGAAGCTACTTGGAGAGTATAAATAAGAGGCAAGCGTCTCTTGTGAAATGTATCTCTTGAGAATGTGTTGAAGATATATTCTGAGAGAGAGGAGATTTGGAGGATCTCATGGATGCATCAAAGTTTCGGTAAGTTTGATATCATGACAGAAAAAGTCTCGGAAGTTCAGAAACCCTAGTTTTTGAGGTATACGCGGGCTGCAATGAGCCAGGGCTCATACATAAACAAGTTGTAGTGAGCCAAGGCACATACATATGCGGGATGAATGAGGACAGAGTGCGTACAGTGGATAAAGTCATGAAGACTTGTGTGTGAGATGGTGCCAGGCTCTTGAAGACTGAAGTAGGTTCCAGATCTACATTCTATGGGCTCAGATCTGCCATAGAAACTCAACATTCATATTGTATGGTTGAGGAGCATGAGTAAGTTGTTGGAGATGTTGGATGTGTTGTAATTGATTATGGGTCATATTGGACAGTGAGAGACAGAAGAGAATGTGATTGAAGGTTGTAGAGGATTTGAGTTCATCTTGAAGACAAAACCCTAAGTAACTCAGAAGTGATACATAGGCTATTGTACAGACTAGCCGTGTACATATGCGAGTTGTACTACTGGTAGGACGCGTATATATGCGTGATGCACTACTGACAGGTCATGTACCTATTGACAGATTGATATCTATTGAGGATTGTTGCCTCATCTCAGTTGGTGTTGAGGGCATAAGTTGAGCTGGTGCTCTTGTAGAGTTGTACTCTATTGAGTCGTTGCTAATAACCCAAGGATTGTAGTCCGTAATAAAAAGAAAATTGTACATACATCATGTGTTCTTTGTGTTCCTTGTGGTGATGATTTATTGATGATATATGTTGTTGATGCATGCTCACATTTAACTAATTATAAATGACAACAATAAGTAATAAGTAAATGTTGAGTGCTAACTAAGGAGTTTTATGAAGGGGAAGTTTGGGAAAAGAGCCCTACACTGTTCCCAAGGAGTTTTATGAAGGGGAAGTTTGGGGAAAAGGATCCCCACAATCGCTTCACTCTCTCTGTAGTCGGTGTGTCCAACACAAACTCTTACCATTTGAGTACAAGAATAGTAAAAAGTTCCTAAAATTATGGGAAAAAATGATACAAAATAAATAATTATAAAAGCGTAAAAATTATGGGAAGAAATGAATACTATTTGGAGATTTTTTTTTAATATAATAATAATAATCTAATTTTAAGGAGGAAACACATGTTCTTCACAATTAAATATAATTACTCATAAATATGGATATCAAACAAAATAAAATAGAGATAAAATTTAAAAAATGCACACTTAAAGTTAAGTTATGAGTTTGATATCAGGGGATAAAATTGAAAACAAAATACACACTTAAAGTTAAGTTATTGATTCAATATGATAAACTCAAATTTTAAGTTTACAGATGGAAAAAAATGTGTATGACATGGATGGATTCTAAAATCTTCATTTTAAAAGATAAGAGGATAGATATTTATATTAGAAAAAATAAAGAAATATTAAAATAAGAAGAAGAAGATGATGATGATGATGATGATGGTTAATGTCCATCGAAACCAAAATTGGTTTATCACACCTTAAGAAAGGTAAGAGATTACTTGGAATTGTTTAAAATGTTATTTTGATGCTTGGTAAACATTAGAAGAAGTGTTCCAAGATCACTATAGTTTTAAAAGCATTAGGAGAAGCGTTCCAAGATCACTATAGTTTTGATGACTTAAAAGGTTAGGAAGGTTGGTATTGTGGCAAATATTTTGAAATTGAGATATAATTTGGGTATATGCAGGGCACTCTAGGAGAAAGTGATTTTCATATTCAACCCTCTTGGTGTCACAAAGGTGACATATTCTCTCATGCCATAGTGTTTTGGGGATTGTCCAATGCCCAGTTTCATTATGTAGCTCATGAGAATTAGTTCTCATTTTATCAATATCGATTCTCTTTTTTATTCTAGTTAGAATATAGAGACACTTTTAATATTAAAGATTAGGGTTAACCACCTCCTTATAATATATTAATTTTATTTAATCCTCTAATTCTTTATCGCACCATATATTCTCCTTAAAACTAGATTGAAAAATATTTTTAATATCACCAATATTCTGTTGGATAACTTCTTCTTTGAGATACTTTTGATCTTCAATATTAGGGTTAACCACCTCCTTATAATATATTAATTTTATTTTATCCTCTAATTCTTTATCGCACCATATATTCTCCTTAAATTTATCTTGAAAAATATTTTTAATATCACCAATATTTTGCGGGATAATTTCTTCTTTTATTCTCCAATGATTTATCCAAGACTTGGCATCATTATGCCATTCCCGCTTGAGCCGTTGGAGATTTTGGCTAGAATTTGAAGCAATTTTGGGGAGCCTCTTTTCATATATGATGTTTATCTTATTTTTGTACATTAAGTACCTAATCATAGTTTTTCTCTCAATGGGGGAAAGACTCGCTTCTATGAGGAGGATAGGATAGGGTGTATTGCCTTTAATTTTGAGATTATAATTTTGAGATCCGAGATTCTAGAGAGATACTACATCCCCAAAATTCACATACATACAAGATAATAGGAGTGAAAAGAGTCTCAAAGAGGATATTTTTCTTATATCAAATCCAAAGGTATGCTAATTTACAATTATTTTCAAGCCCATAATAAGCTTTCCACCTTCCATTTATCATTTTCTCAATGTTATAGTTCCAATTGATTTTGTGATTGTTATCACACAAGTTGTAGGTTGGGAAAAGATTGAACCAATCAAAAAATGGTGACAAATAAGAGAATACCTACCCATTTTCACCTTAGCCAGGTATTCCTGTCACTTTAGAGATGAAAGAATCACCTCAAGGGGGGAATCCCAGTGACCCTAGGGGGAAATGAGACGGAAAGTGAGATGATGAAATGAAAGAACCTATAGGAAAGTTACTAGATGGAATAAGACTTAAGGATGAGTCTTGGGAGTGTTTTAAGTTTTCCCAATCCTTGGGTACTTGCTAAGAGTGTTTGTACCTGCCCGAGACACAAGAAAAACCAACTGTATGTAGTATATGTTAGGTGGACAAGAAACATAAGCTTGTTGTCCCTAATTGCAGAAGTAAATAGAGCTATATATCAACAATGAAATCAAGTAACTACTACATATTAAAACACTCAAAGCATCAAAGATTAGTTAAGTTATGAAGCATAAAACATGTAGATAAGTTGTCAACACTTTAGCACAAATTTAGTGGTATTTAGATGGTTGTAAAGATAAGTTTTTCAGAGTATATTTATGATAACTGAGTGGTTTTAGAAATGATTTTCTACAGAAGCAACGCTTACCCCAAGGAATTAGCCCAAAAAATTCCCAACAATAACAAACATCAAGTAGATTAACAATAGCAACATTCAAACTATTTCCAATGATAAAAGAGTGAGAAATTAAGCTTGAATATGAGAGTTTGTTGTAGTCCTAATGGTTGTAGCATAAATTTGTAACAAAAAAAGGTATCCTTGAGCAATCAAAATGCCCTAGTGGCTCAAACAAGCATTTAAGGAAAATAATTGATTCCTCTTTGAACAAATTCAATATCTCGTAAAATCACGTATTTCAATGCAAGTATTTTACTTCTCCAATGCAATAAAAGATTAGCGCCTTGCCAAATGGGTTGTGGAGTCTTCTTGTATTAGGTTAGGACTACTAAATATCAAGGGGTGTAATCCCTTTTACTCCCTCGAGATAGCAACCCTAACAAGGTAAATTCTAGGAGGGTGTAAACCCTTTTACTCCTCCTAGCAACCTTTGAAATAGCCTTTTCAACAAACAATAATGATAAAAAAGGGTGGAGGTTGTAAATCCTTATACTCCTCCAAGGATCTAGCCAATAACAAGTATGGAACAAGAAAGAAACTTAACAAAGTGTTGATTTTCCTCACCAATTCCAAGAAATTCCATGACAAAACCCTAGTTACCAAGCA
>SNQJ01S0032394.1:0-28966 GCA_010110895.2 Picea sitchensis | reverse complement strand
GTTGGGGCCGACTTCTTATTTTGCCTATTACAATTGTCTTTTGACCAATCCGCAAAAGGGGATTTGGTCCTATTACAATATCCAACATGATCAATCCACAATGGGGATTGATCCTATGAATAAAATATTAATAATAATAAGAATACTCTTTGCAGTTATAATATTTCAACATCTCACACATATCAACGTATTTGGCTGTGATTCATATGTTCATGTTCCAAGGGAAAACAAGAGTAAGCTAGATAAGAAGGATGAAAAGTGTATCTCTATTGGATATAAAGATGGTCTCAGGGGTTATAAGCTTTGGAATCCAGAAACTAAGAAGGTAGTGTATAGCCGAGATGTGGTATTTAGAGAAATGAAGGATGTTGTTAAACAGGAAGTCCTACCAAGTAAGGAAGAACCAAAGAAAATATAGTTTGATTTAAAGGATGATGAATCAAACTCTACATAAGAACAGGAATTAGAAGAAGAAGATATTCATACTCCAATATTGAGGAGATCAGTTCGAGAAAGAAGGCTACCGAAAAGGTATACTCCATTTGATTTATGTTCAAATTTTTCTTTGTCTATTACTGATGATGATCCTAGAACTGTCAGGGAGGAAGTGGATTCAAAGGATGGAAATCTATGGAAAAAGGCCATGGATGAAGAAATGGAATCCTTGGATAAGAATGAGGCTTGGGATCTAGTGGAATTCCCAACTGGAAGAAATCCCATTGGCAACAAATGGGTATTTAAAAAGAAGATAAATGCAGAAGGAAAAGTGGAGAAGTACAAAGCTTGGTTATTAGCAAAGGGTTATTCCCAGGTTGAGGGAATTGATTTTGGTGAGATTTTTTCTCATGTTGCCAAGTTAACCTCGATAATATTTATTTTATATGTTGTTGTTTCATTTTATTTTGAGGTAGAACAGATAGATGTGAAGACAACATTCCTACATGGGGATATGGAAGAAGAAATCTATATGAAGCAGCCAGAAGGATTTGCTGTGAAGGGAAAGAAGGAACTGGTATGCAAGATGAAAATGTCCCTATATGGTTTGAAACAATCACCAAGAATGTGGTATCCAAAATTCAATACTTATATGTTGGGACTTGGATTCACCAGAATCAAAGAGGATCATTGTGTGTATTTTAAATTAATTGGTGATCATTTGATTTATTTGGTCTTGTATGTGGATGGGATGTTTCTAATAGGAAATAACAAGGAGACTATCCAAGATGTGAAAACTCAGTTGTCATCTAAATTTGACATGAAGGATCTCGATGCTTCAAATTTCATTTTGGGCATGGAAATTAAAAGTGATCGAAAAAAGAGGAAACTCCGGTTAAATCAGAGAAAATATGTCGAGACAATATTGCAAAGGTTTAATATGCAAGAATGTAAACCGATCAAGGTTCCTATTCCTATTGGTGTAAAGTTATCTGCAGATAAGTGTCCCAAAACAAAGGAAGAGGAGGAGCATATGTCTTGTGTTCCATATGCGAGCGCAATTGGTAGTTTGATGTATGAAATGGTCTGTACTAGACCAGACATTGCACATGCAATGGGAGTTTTGAGCAGGTATATGTCAAAACCAGGGAAGGAGGATTGGACAACAGTAAAAAGGCTTTTCAGGTATTTACATGGCACTTCTAGCTATGGATTGTGCTACCAAGGAAGATTAATATTAGATAGAGTGTTGGATATACATGGATTTTTGGATGCAGACTAGGCTGGGGATTGGAATCGTAGGAGATCCACAAGCGGGTATTTGTTTAACCTGTTTGGAGGAGCAATAAGTTGGATGAGAAAAAGACAGGCTGTAGTGACACTTTCAACTACAGAAGTTGAATACATGGAAACTACTCATGCAAGTAAGGAAGCAGTATGGTTACAAAGATTGTGTTCAGGTATTGAGTTGGTACATCAAGCTGTAAGGATAGACTGTGATAGTCAGAGTGCAATTTTTCTGGCGAAGAACCCGACTTATCATTCAAAGAAAAAGCATATTGATATTTAATATCACTTTGTGAGAGACATGGTTGAAGAAAATAAAGTATTTCTGATGAAGGTGGACACCTTGAAGAATGTTGTAGATTCATTAACAAAAATTGTGAGAACTGAGAAGTTCTCTTGGTGTAGAGGATCCATGGGCATTGTTTCCCTAGATTGTTGACTACATAACCCTATAACCCCCTATATGCAGAGAAAACAACAAGTGGGAGAATTTTGGGTATGTGTTATATTCTTTGCACAAGTTGTAGTGTCTGTGTTATGGTGGGTGTGCAGGGGGGTTTGGGGGCAACACCCCTGAGAATTTTTTTGCCTCGGGAAACGTGTCACATTTTTGGGCGGTTTTTTGGCACATGGTTTTTTTCGATGGTTTTCTATTTCCAGTTAAGGAATTAGGTTTGTTTACTAATCCAGGTCATTTGGTTAGGGCTTTGGATTTCGTTGGCTCCTATATGTATATTTTATTGTAAACAATGTATCACTATGAATGAATATAGAATATGTTGATTTTCCCAATTTGGGTTTCCATGGGAAAAATATCCGTGTAATGTTTGTATTTTCCATTGTGTACTTTTTGTTCTTTTACTGAAAATCTATTTGTAGTAAATATTGTACAAGGTTAAAATCTACACTAATCTAGCCATAAAGGATTATGGTTGGAATCAATACTTAAAAGAGTAGCTTGTTTAGTTGCAGTCCTAGCATTAAAGTCTCCTAGCAGGAGGATATTACCTTCATTTTTAAAACTATAAATATCATGTTCTAAATTATTATAGGGACAATTGTTATCTAGATTGTTTTTCTTAAAAAAGGATAATTAATAGGTGCAAAATAGAAAATTGCTATATACATCTTCTTAGCATCGTTGTTTGAAATTTGTATCCAAATGTACTGATTGAGAGGGTCAATCTTATGAAGTTGGATGTGAGGAGAAATGCTCTTTCTAATATAACAAGCTATGCCTCCTATCCCTCTACGGTGGGATTTTTTGTTCAATGCCGACCACAAGACAAATCCTTCTATGTTAGGGACCTTAGACTCCTCATGCTCCCAAGTTTCAACTAGATAGATAATATCAATATCATTCAAGATCCAACTTATCATAGGACCTTTGCACCATGGAAAGCCACGACAGTTCCAAAAAAGGATCCCGAGTGTCCCAAATTCCTATTTATTATTATCCTTTTGGTCTCTATCCCTAACAATAGCTTTTCAATTTCTAATTATTTTCCATTTTCCTTCTTTCCTAGCTTCTTTTACTTTTTGAACTTCCTTTCTTAATTCAGCTTGGTCTTCGGGAATGAGGTCTTAATTTATAAATATTCCCGACCCTTTTAAGCTCGAGGATTTACTAAGTATGCTATATTTATGGTTATTACAACTTACTTTGATACAGATCAACCTATATTTGTGATCAATTATTTTTCCTAGCCTCTTTGTTTCTATGAGGTAAGTTGTATCAATTTGTGATTTACTATTTAATTCTTCTTTTACTATTTCTAGTGTATCCTCCTCTTGTTGTTCTTTTATACCAAAAATTATGAGGTTCAAGGCTCTTTTGTTACTCTCATTGTCCATTTCGATTAGCTTATTCATTTCCTCTTTGATGGGTTTGATATCCAATTTGTTTTCCATATTATTGAGGGTCAAATTGTTGGTTAGTTTTTCTTCTAGATCTTTAATCCTATCTCTCAAGTTGTGATTTTCTTCAACCCCTCCTTCTTGGGTGTATTGTTTATGTTTTTCCATTTCTTGAATCCTATCCTTTGTTTGCAATTCACTCTTGAACCCTAAGAATCTATCCTCTATTTGAGTTTGAATGATATCTTTAACTTTTTTATCAATCATTGCCTCTAGCTCTATTTGGAGTTTTGCATCTCTTTCTTCACTCCTTTTTTCTAATGATTCTAACTCTATTTGTATTTTGACATCTCTCTCTTCTCTCCTTTTTTCCATTGATTCCATATAATCGTAAAGGATCTCTAGGGTGATTTTGGGGGGCCTCCCTTTGTTAGGCTTAGTTTTTGGAATAGGTGGTGGAGTGCTCATATTGAAAAGAAGAGAAAAACAATGTAACAATTATTATTTTGGATTGACTTTAAAAATGGAATTTTTTTTTTTAATTGATAATAATGATATTAATTATTATCTCTCAAATCAACGTTTACTTATGAAACTTAAAATAAAAAGTAAAAAATATATATTTAATTATCTTTACCTTAATAGATTATAAATATATTTTAAATTAAAATTGAATCAAAGTAAAACGTGACTCACCTCATTTCACATGTCCAATTGCTCAACCGATTGAAGAAACCAAAAATAATTTCTCGCAAACTGCAGAGAAGTTTTAGAGAGACCGAGAGAAACTACAAAGATTATTATGGGAAAAAAAGGTAAAAACCAAAGAGAAGTATTATTCTCGTTCAAAATCGCAAATATCTAATGTTATAAATAAAATATCTCCTTGAAAACAATAGAGAAGTATTATAATATTACCATTAATATTTCTAATAAAGAAAATATTGTTATAATATTATCATTAGTATTTGTAAAGTAAGAAAATTCACATATAATAAAGTTTACAATGATTACACATAATAAACTAACAAAGAAATTAATCCATTTGAATGCAATACAATCACCTAATTATATATTTGTGTAGGTAAATAATGGTGATACAATCACTTAATTATATATTGTGTAGTTAAATAAAGGTGATAATGTTTCAATGGATGTTTTGAAATTTAAATAATATATTTCATAGGGTGGGTAATAATTAATACCCAATAAACTAACAAACACATTACTATACTCTTTGAATGCAAGCCAATCAACAAGCCAAACATTTACATACATGCAAGCTTACACGATTCCTTTTACACCCATCTTTGGGTGGGAACAACAATGCAGACTACCTTTTATGAAAACTTAGTGGTTAAAATTAAGATTATGCCTTTTTAATATTTGGATTTTTTGATTTTTCAAGCAAAATATTAGTATTAAAATTAAATATTAAAATTGAAATTAAAATTCCATGGTATTCTTTTGCATATTCGATGAAATTCTTCAAAGATGGGAAGTTTTCCTTTCAATCCCGTAAATTATTAATCAACATAGATTGTGACATTTACCATAATACATTTTTTTGGGAGATATTCTTATTGGTCCCTGCCGAAGGCGTAGAGGGACTATAGTGATCAATAGTTCTATGACTTCATATTAATATGTCCTTTGACTATAGTTTTTTTCATAATCTCTATTGTTCGAACAAGAGAACTAAAAACATTATTTTTTATATAATAAAAAAAACCTTATATGTCATTATCTCATTGGAGAATAGATTCAAAGTCTTATTTCCAGCTTCGTTATTCATAATGTTTGAAATATTTAGATATCCAAAGTTTTGAGCATCGACGCTCTTTTTCAATTTTTTTATTTTTATTGAAATGTTTACATACCAAAATTTTTGAGCATCGACACTCTTTTCAATTTTTTTATTACTATTTTTATTGAAATGTTTACATACCAAAAGTTTTGAGCATTGACACTATTTTTGAGGTACTTGAATAGGCTTGACAACTTAAATTTTTACATAGCGCAAGGCCCTTAAACAGGCTTGACATCCTTAAATTTTTACTTAAATAGGCATGTTAGTGTACATTTTTCCTCGAATTTTTGCATACACTCTTGCAGTGAATTTGGAAAATATTGTTGTCTACCGCCACTCGCATAGTCATCATATGTTTCATATTTCTTCTATGCTTGGAATGCAATTTAGTTATCATTGAAGCTACATATATTATTTACCGGTTCACTAGTTATTTCTTGTTCACTGGTTCGTTGGTTCGTCGGTTGTTGCTTGTTGTTGTTTGGTTGAAATTTGCAAGGTTGGGGTCTTGCACCTACAGTTGGACCTGTTGGTGATTGCTCACTGGTTTGTTGATTGCTGCTTGCTTTTGTTTCCTTCAACTTTGCAAGGTTGGGGTCCTACACCCGCAGTTGGAGCTGTTTTTTCACTTTGCAGGGTTCAAGTCCTGCACCCTCAATTGGACCTGCGATTCTGTCATTCATCATTGATGAGTAAGTTTCAATACCATAGTTTCATTCGTATTCGTATTTTACTGTTTACTGCTTGCAGTTTGCAAGTAAGAATGTTTAAGTATTTCCACTCGCATAGTCATCATATGTTTCATATTTCTTCTATGCTTGGAATGCAATTTAGTCATCATTGAAGATACATATATTCTTTATTGGTTCACTGGTTACTCCTTGTTCACTAGTTCGTTGGTTCATTGGTTGCTGCTTGTTGTTGTTTGGTTCAATTTTGCAAGGTTGAGGTCCTGCACATATAGTTGGACCTGTTTGTTCTTGCTCACCGATTTGTTGCTTGTTGCTTGCTTTTATTTGCTTCAACTTTGCAAGGTTGGGGTCCTACACCCATAGTTGGAGCTGTTTTTTCACTTTGCATGGTTAAATTCATGCACCCGCAACTGGACCTGTGATTTTGTTGTTCATCATTATCAAGTAGGTTTCAATACCATATTTTCATTCATGTTCGTTGTTTGTTGTTTACTGTTTAGAGTGTTCAAGTAAGAATGTTTAAGTATTTATTCATCATTCTTATACTGCAGACTTTCCATAGAGGCTGGCATATCTTTTTATCCTGCTCTTAAATTTTCCTCCAATTTTTTCCCCAGGCTCTGCATCATGTGCATGCCAATGTCATTTTCACAACTTCGTCTGTCATTTTTTATAGCATTACAAATCTCGGTCCTTTGCCGTATGCGACGAAGTGGAAATCTAACGCCTCAATTGAATAAGGAAATTATTTATCCTTTAGCCTTCGTATCTTTCCCTCGAATGGGTACCTACCTATCCCGTACAGGAATCAAACCCATGTCTTTCACATGAAAAATACGATGTCAAGATTTTTGCGTTTGCAAAATGTTCTTGTAGAATAAAACTACAGGTAGGTGTAGAAGGGCTAAGTCTGATACAATGGTAACCAAGCTACAATAAAATTGCACATCATTTCCAGGCATTATCCATCTTTGTCAGTGACATATTTCAGTAAGTTATAAAGAAAAATGTTCCAGGACCTGGAATGCAAATTTTTGGTAATTCGAGGGCCTGTTATTACACTTTGCAGGGTTGAACTCCTGCACTCGCAATTGGATCTGTGATTATGTAATTCATCATTGACGAATAAGTTTCAATACCATAGTTTCATTTGTATTTGGTCTTTATTGTTTACTATTTACAATTTGCAAATAAGAATGTTTAGGTATTTATTCATCACTCCTATGCTGCAGATTTTCCATAGAGGTTGGTATATCTTTCCCTCCTACTCTTAAATTTTGCTCCAATTTTTTCGTCAAACTCTGAACCATAGGTATGCCAATGTTGTGTGCACAACTCCAGCTATCATTTTTTATAGCATTACAAATATGAAGTGGAGATATACTGCCTCAATTGAATAAGAAAATTCTTTAGCCTTCCCACCATGCCCTCGATGATATTCCCACCTTGCTCGGGAATGAGTACCTACATACCTTTGCAAAATGTTCTTGTAGAAGAAAAACGTAGGTAGGTGTAGAAGGGATAAGTATGATACAAAGGTAACCAAGCTGCAACAAAATTGCACACCATTGCTAGGCATTATCCATATTTAACAGTGTCATATTTCAGTAAGTTATAAAGAGAAAGTTCTAGGACAGTGTCTACATTGTATAGGAACAGGAAAAGGACAACACAAACTAAGACCTTGGAAAATGACGACATTGACTACCTCATGAGAAAAGATCCAATGACTTGTACTCGTTACTATAGACATAGAGTAAATTCTTTGAGGCACTTGATATGTAATGCATATACAGGAAAATATGCATATAATGTAGGTGGAACAATAGTCCACTCTGCATTATTGATGCCTTTTAACACGTCGCATTTTCTTCCGCTCAACAAATAAATGTTGAATACCTTGTCAAAGATTTATGGTGAACTACAACTTGTGTTCATAGATGAGGCATCCTTGATTGGAAGTCACTTCTTGTATTCCATTGACAATCGACTGAGAAACATAAAACATGTCCAAACCAAATACTTTGGAAACCTTGATATGGTATTCTGTGGGGATCTTTACCAGGCAAAACCCATGCAATATTCTCTCATATTTGAGAAACCTATGGTCAACATGCAAACAATGACGCATGGTGATGCAGGAGCATCGTCAGCAAAGTGCGAGTGGAGGAAAACTCAGCACCCCAACACACATTTTGAAGTGTTTTTGAATTTTAAAGTTGGCATATCAATGTAATATCTAGGAAAAGATTGTAATTAAAGGCGATATTAAATGTTTGGAGGTTGAACGATTGCATGAGATAGATGAGGGATGTATTTTCTCTAATGTATCTAGATGCAGTACAGATTCGAAGCATTTTCTCTTATCTGTCTGTCTCGAACATTTATTGTAATAAGCCTTAGTAGTTGATAGCTTTTAATTCGATAGTATAACAACACTAAGGTAGTCGGAGGGAAAATATCTATGATCTCTTTTCTATAAATAAATGTATTGCTGCCCAGAAGAGGTTGTTGAAGTCATTGTTGTTGAAGAAGTTATAATTGTAGGAGTTGTTGAAGCTTATCAAAGTGTATGATCCCATGTATATTTTCATTTGAATGAATATAACAGAGAAGCATTGATCCCAAATGTCTGGTGTTTCTACTATTGTGTCTATCTGAATGAATGAATGGTAGGCTTTATGTTTAAGTGCAATTCTCTGTTATTTACTCATTCTTGTGTTTATGAATGAATTTACATGGTTGAATGTATGAATCTGTGAGGATTTAGATAAGTTTCAATTGTTTCTCTTCACGAGTTTATAAAAGGAGTGCATATTGTCCGCAAGGAGTGTGTTGACTGAGTATTTTTCGACTCAGAATCTCAGAAGAGATAGAGTGAAGTTTTTATTTGCAAAGAAGTGCATATTGCCCACAAGGAGTGCGTTGACAGAGTCTTCAAACTTAGAAGCTCAGGAGGAGTAGTTTTAGGCCTTGTTTGTGAAGAAGTGCAGAAGGCCTCGCAAGGTGTGTGCAAGTATAAACATACTTAAGTTCTATTATTCAAAAGGAGAAATTGAGCTAAGTAAAGAATTGTTGCAAGGGGTGCACAATCACTCAAATAAGTTGAGTTGGAGAGAAGACTTGTTGCAAGAGGTGCACCAAAGTAAAAATTAGACTAAGTGTCGAAAAGGAGCTCTAAGGAGTCAGATCTTTCGAGAAAGAACAAGCTCAGAAGAGATAACAGAGAGAAGTCTTCAATAGGGCGGAGTCTTTTAAAATTCCCCAAGTTAACGTGTGATAACCATTTGGAGGAAGTGAGAACATTCCAGACCATTAGATCTGGGAGATTTGCAAGGAGGTTAGTCTAGGATTCCTTCAACGCTCTAAGTGTTCAAAGGTTTGAAGGGGTTGTAAGTGTGGGATTGTCGAAGTCCTGTAGATGTGAAGTGAATCTACACCATCAGTATCAAGGAGGGTATGTGGCAACAGATTTGAGAGTTCCCGCGAAAGAGCTTCAGAAGAATTACATAAGAGAAAAGTGAAATATTCGCGAAGTCGTGAAGAGCGAAGTAGATCTAGACCATTAGATCCAAAATAATACGTTGTAGAGAAGCGTGTGTTCGGAAGAAAGGTACTTCGAAGGAAAAAATGTGATGTGAAGCTAAAACACCCGAGGCGTGAAGTAGCAAAGTCTACAAGAGCCGTCGATATGAGGAGGACATGTGTCGTTAGATCGTGGGATTCAGAAGTGTGCATTTGGAAAAAGGTAAGAATCTAAAACCTTGACCGTCAATTTCGTGGACATGTGGTGTCATCTCCATCACTTCAGAGATAGAGAACTTTGGGGGAAATCGAGGGGTGAAGTTCTGAAGGTCTAAAGTCCCAAGTGTCGAAGTCCATTGGAACCGTCCGTTGGAGGAGGATGCATGGTGCTTGATCCAGAGCATCATGTAGAACACACTTCGGGAAGAAGATACATTGAAGCATTAGAAAACTTTTGAACGTAGAACTCAGAAGTAAATCACATTCGTTGGTTGTCAAAGGTGCGTGGACCGTAGATCTGGTCTCGGGTAAGTTCCCTGATTCGGATATCGAGGAAAAGGGAATCAACTTCTCGCAAAGTCTCCGAAGCGTGAAGTCGCGAAGGGAGATGGCCCACGGTCATAACCTATGGTCATATTAGAGAAGAGTCTAGAATGGGGGCTCGTACTCATAATTTGGTGTTTCCAGAAGCACCAAAGAGAAGGGTTGCGGGTAGTTTGAACCTGCGGGGGCGACATCAAGGGACTTGTGTGTAATTTGTTTCAGGGTCTATTGAAGGTCAGAAGAGTCGATTCGGATCAGATATTTGAATATCCAAGATTGGGAGGTCGAGCAGCCTTGAGGAGAGGAAGGGGGTCTGCGTCAAGTGGTATCAGAGCCTAAAGAGCCTCAATTTGTGCTCTGTGAGTGAAGAAAAGTTCAACGCAATGCCGCCTAGGAGACGTGCGGAGCCACCTGTAGAAAATCACGTGGTGGAAAGGGAGATGAGAGAACTTCATGCAAGGTTAGATGTTATGGAAACAGCACAAAGGATATCACCTGATGTTGGAGACATCAGTGATAGAAAAAGCAAAGAAAGAGAAGTTGAAGAAGATGTAGCATACGATGTTGCGGAAGAACGCTTATTAAAATTTGTTGTGAAATTGGGAGCTAGAGCAAAGATAGACATCCCGATGTATGAAGGCAACTTGGACATTGAAGAGATATTGGATTGGATTCAAGAAATGAATAAGTACTTCGATTATGAAGACGTTGACGAAGAGAAAAAGGTGAAACATGTTGTCACCAGGTTGAAAGGACATGCAACACTATGGTGGGATGAACTGCAGGATGACATAAGAAGCAAGGGAAAACAAAATATTAAGAGCTGGGATAGAATGGTAGCCAAGCTGAAAGATAAATTCATACCCAAGGATTATGAGATAAATCTTTCTAGGAGGTTGTAGAACCTAAGACAGAAAGGAATGACAATAAAAGAGTACACAAAGGAATTTTGCAAGTTGAACACCAGGGCTGGACAGAAAGAGAGAGATGATGAAAAGGTTTCCAGGCATATCAATGGCCTGAGATATGAAATCCAGGATGAAATCAACATGATGACAGTGAGGACAGTGGAAGATTCTTATCAGGTTTCACTGAAGGCAGAGGAGAAGTTGGCCAGAACACAGAGTCAACGAAGCTGAGGTAGAAGTCTAAACAGAGGTAAGGGAATTTTCCATGATAAGTCATATAAGCCCAAAGATGAGACTAAAACACCACATAGTCACTCAAAAGGAGGAGGAAGTTCCCAAGGGAGACAAAGTGGTGGAAGAAATTATTTTCCTCGAGGAAGAGGAAGAGGCAGAGGAGGAGAGGTGAAGTGTTATGCATGTGGAAAGACTGGACACATGTCTTGGGAATGCCCCGAGAGAAATAAAGAAGGAGGTGAAGCTCACATTTTGGAAGCGCAGAAGCGAAATGTTGAAGCAGAAGGTGTAGAAGATGGAAAATCTCTGATGATGAAGAAGGTTCTCTTGAAACGAGAGCCAGATTTTGAAAATCCAATGCATAGGAACAATTTGTTCAAAACTTATTGCAAGACTAAAGATAGAGTATGCAAGGTGATAATTGACAGTGGGAGCACTGATAACTTAGTGTCCAAAGAGATGGTGGAGAAATTGGAGTTGGAGACAACTGCACATCGAAGTTCATATAGAGTCTCATGGTTGCAGAAAGGTCACCATGTAATGGTAACTAAACAATGTCTAGTTGAATATAAAATAGGATATAGAGATGAGATTTTTTGTAATGTGATTCCCATGGATGTATGTCATGTTTTATTGGGGAGACCATGGAAGTTTGACATAAATGTCATTCATGATGGGAGGAAAAATACTTATACTTTGGAGAATAATGGTAGAACACACATGTTACTACCAATAGAGGAGAACTAAGTGAAGGAAGAAACCAACACAAGTATACTTTTCATGAGTGGGAAGGAACTCCTGAGTGAAGTTAAGAAGGAACAATAGATGTAGTTTATTGTAGTGAGTAAGCCAAGAGTTATCCTTACAATTACTTCTATGGAGGATCTTCCTGAAGAAATTCAGGAGCTGTTAGAGAATTTTTCTAACATAGTAGTGGATGAGTTACCTAGCTCATTGCCACCTATTAGGAGTATCAACCATCACACCGATCTAGTACCAGGAGAAAGTCTGTCGAACAAAGAAATGTATAGATTAACACCTTAAAAGAATGAGGAGGTGAAGAGACAAGTCCAGGATTTGATGGACAAGGGATTGGTCAGAGAAAGCTTGAGTCCATGTGCGGTAACAACTATGTTGAGTCCGAAGAAATATGGAGGATGGAGAATATGTACAGACTCAAGAGCCATAAACAAGATCACCATCAGGTACAAATTTCCTTTGCCAAGGATGGATGACTTAATGTATTGTTTGAGTGGATCAAACTATTTTTCAAAAATAGATTTGAGAAGCGAATATCACCAGATAAGGATGAGAGAAGGTGATGAGTGGAAAACAACCTTCAAGACAAATGAGGGGTTGTATGAATGGCTTGTTATGCCATTTGGCTTAACAAATGCCCAAGCACTTTTATGAGATTGATGAATGAGGTATTGAAAGATTTCATTGGTAAGTTTGTGATTGTATATATGGATGAGATATTGGTCTTTAGTAAAACTAAATAAGAGTATTTGAGACACTTAACATTGGTAATGAGAAGATTGCAGAAAGAGAAGTTGTTGATAAATCTGAAGAAATCCTCTTTTATGAAGGTAGAACTCATTTATTTGGGTTTTGTGATCTCTTCAAATGAATTGAATATGGATTCAGAGAAGGTGAAAACAATCAAAGAATGGCCATTTCCAAGGAGCATATTCGAGGTGAGAAGCTTGCATGGATTAGCAAGTTTCTATTGGAAGTTCATTAGAAATTTTAGTGGAATTTGTACATCGATGCTAGATACGGTGAAGGAGAGACACAAGTCTTTCAAATGGACAGAATAAGTTGAGAAAAAGTTCAATATATTAAAGGAGAAGATAACAGAACAACCGATTCTATTCTTGCCAGATTTCAGGAAGACATTTCAAGTCCGATGTGATTCTAGTGGAGTTGCAATTGGAGCAGTTTTGAGCCAAGATAATAGACCTGTTGCATATTTCAGTGAGAAGCTGAATGATACCAAGAGGAAGTACTCCACATATGATAAATAATTTCACGCAGTAGTTTAAGCCTTGAAGAAATGGAGGCACTACCTTGTTCCAAAAGAGTTTGTTTTGTATAGCAATAATCAGGCTTTACAATTCATAACCAGATAGGAGAAGTTAAATCAAAGACATGCTAAGTGGATAGATTTTATGAAAAATTTCACTTTTGTCATTAAAAATATTTCGGGTAATGCTAACAAAGTTGTTGATGCATTGAGCAGGAGATGCCTAATTCTGCAGGAATTTCAAGTGAAAACATTAGGGTTTGAACACCTTAAGAAGATGTCTTGTGATGATTCAGATTTTAAAGAGGCATATGAAGCATGTGAAAATCCTGTGATTAGAGATATGAGTCAGTGGACAGAGTATATGAGTCAAGATGGATTTCTATTTAAAGGTTTCCAGTTGTGCATACCAAAGTGTTCAATGAGAGATAATTTGCTGAAAGAAAAACATAATGGAGGTCTAGTTGGACATTTCGACCATGAAAATACATTTTCACAGTTGAATAGTTCATACTATTGGCCATGTATGAGAACAGACGTGAATAAGTTTGTGAACATATGTAAGATTTTCTAGCATGCAAAAGGAAGGAGGCATAACACTGGGTTGTATCAGCCATTTCCTATACCAGATAGGCCTTGGGATGCAATAAGCATGGATTTTGTGTTGGGGTTGCCAAGAAAACAAAAGGGAATAGATTCCATATTTTTTGGTAGTTGATAGATTCTCAAAGATGGTACACTTTATCCCATGCCAGAAAACAAATGATGCAACACACATCTCCAATTTATTTTTTAAGGAAGTTGTGAGAATTCATGGGTTTCCCAAGAGTATTGTTTTAGATAGAGACACTAAATTTGTTGGTCATTTCTTGAGAACATTGTGGAAGAAAATGGGAACAAAACTATCCTTTAGTTCTGCATATCACCCTCAAACAGATGGACATAATGAGGTGCTAAATCGGAGTTTAGGAAATTTGTTGAGAATTTTGGTCACTGAAAATCATAGCCAGTGGGATCAAATTCTGTCACAAGCAGAGTTTGCATACAATGACTCAGTAAATAGGAGTACAAGAAAGATTCCATCCTAGATAGTGTATGGAATGAAGCCAAGGGGAGTATCAGAGTTGAGAGATCTGGAGAAGAATGAATTCATAAGCCCTGGAGTAGAAGACTTCACTACAAAAATGCAAAAGCTTCATAATCAGATCAAAGAATAGTTACAGAGAAGCAGTAAAGAATATTGTTGTATGGTGTTTTTATTGTTGTGTCTATCTGAATGAATGAATGACAAGATTTCTTTTTAAGTGACATTATCTATTATTTACTCATTCTTGTATTTATGAATGCATTTACATGGTTGAATCTATGAATCTATGAGGATTTAGATAAGTTTCAATTGTTTCTCTTCACGAGTTTATGCAAGGAGTGCATATTGTCCGCAAGAAGTGTTTTGACAGAGTCTGTTTCAACTCAGAAGCTCAGAAGAGACAGTGTGAAGCTTTTATTTTCAAATAAGATAGTATTGTCCACAAGGAGTGTGTTGACAGATTCTTCAGACTTAGAAGTTCAAGAGGAGTAGTTTTAAGCCTTGTTTGAGAAGAAGTGCAAAATACCTCGCAAGGTGTGCGCAGGTATAAACATACTTAAGTTATATTGTTCAGAAGGAGAAATTGAGACCAGTAAAGAACTATTGCAAGGGGTGCACAGTCACTCAAAGAAGTTGAGTTGGAGAGAAGACTTGTTGCAAGGTGTGTACATAAGTCAAAATTCGACTAAGTGTCGAAAAGGCGCTCTGAGGAGTCAGAGGTTTCAATAAAGAAAAAGCTCATAAAAGATAATGACAAGAAGTATTCAATAGGGTCGAGTCTTTTAAAATTCCCCAAGTTAATGTGAAAGATCCATTTGGAGGAAGAGGGAACATTCCAGACCATTAGATCTGGGAGAGTTGCAAGGAGGTTAGTCTAGGATTCCTTCGATGCTCCGAGTGTTCATAGGTTTGAAGGGGTTGTAAGTGCGGGATTTCCAAAGTCCCATAGCTTTGAAGTGAATCTACATTGTTAGTATCAAGGAGGGTACGTGGAAAGAGATTCGAGAGTTCATGGGAAAGAGCTTCGGAAGAATTGCATAAGAGAAAAGTGCAATCTTCATGAAGTCGTGAAGAGCGAAGTAGATTTGGACCGTTGGATCTAGAAGAATACGTGGAAAATATCCATGTGTTCAAAAGAAAGGTACTTCAGAGGAAAACAGGTGAGGTGAATCTAAAATGCCCGAGGTGCGAAGTAACAAAGTCTACAGGAGTCGTCGATCTGAGGAGGACACGTGTCGTCAGATTGAGGGATTCAGAAGTGTGCATCCAACAAAAGGTGAGAAGCTAAAACCTTGACCATCGATTTCGTGGACACGTGGTGTCATCTCTGTCACTTAAGAGATAGAGAATTTTTGGGGAAACCAAGGGGTGAATTTCTGAAGGTCTAAAATCCTAAGTGTCGAAGTCCATTGAAATCGTCCATTGGAGGAGGACGTGTGGCTCTTGATTTAGAGCATCAAGCAGAACATACTTTTGGAAGAAGAGATGTTGAAGCGTTTGAAAACTTCTGAATGACGAACTCTAAAGTAAATCATAGTCATTGGTTGTCGAAGGTGCATGGACCATAGATCTGGTCCTAGGTAAGTTCATCGATTCGGAGATCGGGGAAAAGGGAATTAGTTTCTCGCAAAATATTTGAAGCATGAAGTCACGAAGGGAGCTGGCCCATGGTCATAGCTCATATTCATATTGGAGAAGTGTCTTGCATGGGGGCTCATACTCGCAATTTGGTGTTTCCAGAAGCACCAGAGAGAAGGGTTGCAGGTAGTTTTAACCTGTGGGGGTGACATCAAGGGACCTGTGTGTAATTTGTTTTAGGGTCTATTGGAGGCCCGAAGAGCCGATTCAGCTCAGATATTTGAAGATCCAAGACCAGGAGGTCGAGAATCCCTGAGGAGAGGAAGGGGGTCTGTGTCACATGGATTTTGGAAAGACAACATAAAGTGCTTTGAATTACATACTACAATGCGCCAAAAAAATGAAAAATTTATTGCAATTCTAAATATAATGCAGACAAACAACCAAACATGTGATGACTTAACGTATATCAATTCAAGTTGCATGTGACCTACCTCGACTATCCCAACCTTCCCTTACCTATTCTACAAGAATAAGGATGTTGCAGCACATAACAAGTATATGTTATCGCTCATGCTTGGCAATGAAATCATCATCAATTCAATTGATCTTGAAGAAGAAAACCTTGGCAATGTACCATGTCATCAACATACAACAAATTTTCGTTTGCAACTTGTCCTTAAATTAGACATGCTAGTTGAAATATATGCCTAGAACTATGATTCACAGGATGGCCTAGTGAATGGTGCAGATGAAATGCTCAAAGCGTATACCAAAACAAAAAAAGTCGATGTGCTCTGGATTAAGTTCCATGACCTGCATATTGGCCACCGACAAGCGAACAAGTTATCTTATCTATATAATTCAAACTCTTTGCGTGAATGGACACCTATATTGTGAATATCAAAACCAATACCAACATCGAAAAATACATGTTAACTGAAGATCCGAAAACAATTTCCAATTCAAATTGCATGTGCACATACAATCCATAGATCACAAGGACTAACACTTGATAGTGTTTTCTTCGACCCTGCTGGAATACGAATACATGGACTTGTATGCACAACTCTTTCACATGTTAGAAACATAGAGTCCTTGAATTGTCTAAGTGCTCTTACAAAAGATAAATTCAAAGTCAAACATAAATTTGATACTGATATGCAATGCCTTCAAACTAGTGCAAAATGGAATATGCAATATGATTACCAATCCATACAAACAAACTCATTTGTATCAATTCTCTCACTTAACACGTGCAGTTTAAATGCACATATGAATCATATACTCAATGACTATGACACAATGCAATCTGATATTTTGTGATTGCAAGAAACATACATGACATTATGTATGCAAAATAAGCAATTTTCAAATCACACTTGCATATCAAGTTACATTATGCATGGAGTGATGATATTAGTGAAAAAACATATAACATTTTTGGCTCATATGCATTTCGAAGAAAAAGATGTTGAGATGGTGCTAGCAAGAGTAATTTTCCGTGGATTGCAAATTGCAATATTCAATTTATATGCCGCTTCGTGTGCAAAATTGCCAACATAATGAATGGTTTTTCAAATGCATTACACCATTTACATCTGAACGAAACCATTATCATTCTAGGAGACTTCAATGTTGACATGCTACAAACTAGTACCATAACAAAATAATTGGAAAACTACATCTAAAATTACAATCTCCTCTTTCTTTTGGTTAGGATAAAGCATGTACAAAGCACACTTATTGACCATGTATGGTCAAATGTGCCCATTTCACAATACACCCTCTTTATCTTATACACATACTGGTCTGACCATGATACAATTTGTCTTGTACTTGAATTATGAAATATATATCAAACATATTACAAAATCATATGTCCATGTCTCAAATATATCTAGATGCTTTGTTGCACAAAACCAAATCATTCAGCTAGGATCATCCAACTTCTTAATATTTTTTGGGTTGTAATATATTTTGGCTAGGAAAAATTCTATATAACCACAACGATGGATCAAGAAAAACAAAGGTTCATGCTTCTAACTCTATCTTTTATTCTATTCCTTTGATTCTCATTTACTATATGTACATATTACTTGTTTTCCCTTACATACCAACTTACATTCATGTTCATTGTATTTTGTGCATTCCCACATTGAAACAAACAGACTAACTGGAGAAGACGAAGGACTCTTAACCAAAAATGTAGAAGAAGAGATACAAAGGTGCATGCTTCTACTCTTATTTCATATTCCATTGTTTTGTATTTCATTTATTCTTTGTATATTTATTCTTCTTCTTTCCACATAATTTATTGTATGTAGATACTACATATCCTCCTACATAATAACTTATCTTCATGTCAACTGTATTTTTTGTACTGCTACATTGAAATAAATAGAACTGTATTTATTTTTTTACATGTCTTTCTACATACCAACTTACCTTCATGTCCATTGTATTTTCTACATTGCTACATTGAAAGAAATAGACTAGTTGGACAAGAGGATGAAATCTTATATGCTACATCAGAGGAAGGTGAAGTACAATCTTCGAAAAGGTATACCAATAGTGATAATAAATCAAACACACAAAACGATTATGTGGATAAACTATTGGACTAGAAAACAATGATTTGGCAACAATGGGCCTTTGTTAAAACTTCCTGCTTCTGAAAATTTCCCTCCCCTTTTCTATTTTTCCACTCTCTTTTATCCCTTTTTTTCCCTCTTATATACTTAACTGAATTCCCCTTTCTCTTTCCACTCTACTTTCCATTTCTAGTTACTTTACTTAGTCATTTTTCCGAAAATGTGTAGGCGCACAGGTTGGCAAACTCACCGGTTCACATTTCTACTCATGCTTCTATATCACGAGTCCAACCGACCACTCCCCCATTCCATACTTAGCCACTTTTTCGATCGCGGGTTCCTGGGATGACGAGCTCAAAATTGTGCTTCTATTGTTCTGTGTCCTGCAAATATCACCCGAAGTTCCGCAATATACAAATTGACAGTTGGACTTCCAGGTTGGGGGGCTCAAGATTGCTCTTCTATTGTTCCCTGACCTACAAAAAGTGCCCGGAGTTCCTCAATATATATATTGATCGTTGGACTCCCCCATCATGCCATGTTTCATGTTACACATTTTTGCACTCAAAATTTCTGAGACATACAATTTGACCGTCGGGTCCTCACGTCTCCTGAGTATCTCTTGACACCCTATTTCATACTCCATCCCCTTCGAGCTTGTATGTAACATCCATAACAATTATGAACAATATACAATGCATATGCTTATTTAGTCATTCTGATGTTCATGCACACATGCTTGCATCGGAAAAAGTTGGGCGAATAACATGGGCATGAGTAGTCAATCATCGCAAACATCAACAAAACGACAAGGCCAAAGGTAAATATTCATACATTATGCTCTTGCTATGTTTACCAAACAAACATCCTGAGTTATGTATTCATATATTCCATGATAAATATGTTGATGTCATCTACAACACATGCTTTTCAGTTCACAAGAAGTATCGACGAGCGCAAGTGAAATGCCCAACATAGTGCAAGCTCCGCAGACTAAGAGGTATGGTTACAAAACTATGACCTGCATACTTCATCCAAATTATGCATCTACTTGTACATTTATGCCAAAAAAATGATACAAACTGCCATTCACATTACTTTTCCTGTTCAAAAAATGTCACTAGGTCTAAACTTATAACACTCAACATACTATCGATAGAAGGCTTGAACAACCGCCGAATTGGACAAGTTTTTGTTGAGGACATAATGGTCATGTATAGCCTACTTAGACAAGGAAAACAAAACTATATTCATTATGTGTGCTGACATGACAAATAACGAAGCCATGATGACAGTCACACTGACTATCCCTCCACAACTTGTCCAGAAACATGCAGAAAAGATCATGCCAGGTAATGGAATATCCATTACAAATTTTAATATATTACCGAAAATAGTATATGACTGTGGTGATTGTGATCAGATTATATCGTTCAATGAAACAAGTATTTTGGAAAATTTCTGACGATTTGTTCAAAATATCATTCTGTACCGGACACAACAATCAACCAACTTACACAGAGCAACGACATTTACCCAATTGGAACAATTGGTGCAGTTGTCACACTCGTGAGAAAAAGTTGGCTCACAACACATTCTCCATATAAAAGATGGATATTCAGACAACAACAAGGCAATGACACCATTCTCCATATCTATTTTTTTCCATTCCTTTCACATGCTCATATATATCAGTTATGTTACACAACTATTACACTGCTCCATGTTGTAGCTATAATCGTTCGACACCTATTCAAATTTATTTTCCTCAATGGAACAACAACTGCATAAAGCGAAATTTCCACTTATGCTCTTAAAAAATATAACAAAGAAAGAGATGTTAAAGAAAGGATCTTTCTCACAACTCAAGCAACATTTGTAACAGAATTGCGAATAGATATAGTACAAGATCTCAAGAAACTAACTAGCTCGACAACTGTTGTACGTATACATCTACAATTCCATCCACACTTTGCACATAAAAAATTCCTTCAACAATTATGTGCATCTTTTTTGTTGTACACTTGTATATTATATTGTTCAATCTATTAACTACTATTCTCACATGTGCAGGTTGAGGGTGTTTTGGTTGCAGCGAATGCGTACTTGACCGCCTTCGAGCCTGTATGTGCCAAATGAAACTCTCCTACTTCTACCTCTTCTTTCATAAATGATGGCACAATTTATTGTGTACGATGCAGTAAAAAATTCCCTTACATATATAGACATTGTCTCAACAGTGACATCCGAACCCTCAACAACACAATTGTACATTGTACAATTAAACAACCTGTATTACAAGATGTGCTTCCTGGGTTGGCAGAATTTTCATATGAAGTATACATACAGAAAAAGGCAAACAATGTCTACATGCTACGCGACTTTCGCGTCCATAGCAAATTTACATTAAATGAGGACAATGCCATATTTCATATCGGTTGAACCAAAAAAAAATAAAAATCATAGCATGCATTGACAAGAAACGAAACAATCTGATATGTATCTATCCATGCTACCCAATCAAGATATGAATAGAGTTTTTTAGTAACATGGAAAAGTGAACTGGAAGCACATAAGATTGTTCAGTCCGGGAATGAGAAGCATGAGGAAAGACCTCATACAAAGTATCCAACTGTGAATAAATCAGGTCCATCCTTTGATCCGTGAAAATGGCTTGCTCCTCTGAACGGAACCATCAAGCATTTTCAATAATATTGCAAATTTGGCATTGTTCAAACTCCATTAAGTTAAATGCTAACGCTCTTTTCCAGAACTAGTAATGTTATAACATTGTCAGGTCAACGTGATATTGGTTCATAGTACTATCATAAGAAAATGTTTATAGTGATCTTGGTTCATAGTAATATAGTAATCGGAAAATTTCTTGGTGTCCATTTGGTGATTTGGTTATATATGGGATACAATGCCCAATCTCCGCTTATTTTTTCCTGCCTTGTGTTTGGAAGAATTTTATTCAAGTGCTTTCGTACTTTAGTTCAAGGTTCTCATGGGCCTGGTTTTTGAATTATGGTTGGATGAAAGATCCAAGGTCTTAGCGGTTTTTCTATGATCTTAAAGAATATACAAGACTTGCCTTGCATTTTAATGTAAGCTCTGTGAATCAAATGTAATATGTGGTTCATTTTATCACTTTTACTTGATTGATGAAATTACCAAAATTCTTCTTCAAAAACATTTTGAAATAAAAGAATATATGCTAGGTGAAGTCCAATGGGACTCTGATATCAACCACAGAAAATTAAAATTAAAATTTGTCATTGTTATACTTACGGTCAAGTTGACAGTATAATAATTTTACTTAAACAACCCTCCATTGATTTTTCTGTAGTTTTTCGATGCTTCTCTTATGCAAACACATCCTGGAAGGTATAACTATGACTCACTTTCTCTATTCCTTGATTGAAGAGCATGTTCACCTGTCTAATGCACTTCATAGTTACTGTTAAGACCATCAATGGGGATTTGTTAAGACCAATTACCACTTCCAAAAATTCCCCTCCCCTTTCTTTTTCCCCTCTACTTTCCCTTTACAGTTACTTAGTCATTTTTCGAAAAATGTCTAAGTGCACGGGTTGGCAGATTCATGTGTTCACATTTCCACTGATGCTTTTATATCATGAGTCTGATCGACTGCTTCCCCATTCCATACTCAACAAATTTTTCGATCACAAGTTTTCGAGCAGACGGGCTCATTGCGCTTCCATTTTTCCACCCCCTACAAACAACACCCAGACTTCCCTGATATACAAATTGACAACCAAATTCTCCTTTCTTTTTCTCCTCTACTTTCCCTTTCTGGTTACTTAGTCCCTTTTTTGAATATGTCTCATTCTTTTATATCACGAGTCCGACCGATTGTTTCCCCATTCCATACTTGGACACTTTTTCGATCGTCGGTTCCCAGGAAGGTGTGCTCAACATTTCCCTTCCATTGTTCCGAGACCTACAAACAACACCCGGAGTTCTACGATATACAAATTGACCGCTGAATTCCACCATCATGCCATGTTTTGTGTTACACATTTTGAAGTCAAAATTTCAGAGAGTATAACTTGTGACCCTATTTTGAAGCCTGACCGATCGCTTTCTTGGAATCTCTTTCGCGGGTCGTCAGGTTGGCCGGTTCATGAAATATCCAATCCTTAATAGCTCTTCATCGGCCCTGCCACCTTTGTACTTCTTTCTAAATATGAAATTATCTTTAATGCTAACAAATCATCATATAGGAACTGTAAAGATTGTCATTAATGGGCAAAAGGCTCAAGGAGATCTCCCATTAATACAAATTAAACCAATATTTACGAAGGGTTATGTTATCTCTTCCGAGTGTTCATTTTAAACACCATGTAATCTCTTTCACACATCGTCGGGTTGGCGTATTCACGAAATCTACAATCCTTAATCGCTTTTCATTGTCCCAACCACCTTTGCACTTATTTCTAAGTATGCAATTAGTAATTTTTAATGGTAACAACTCATTACGTAGGAACAGTATAAATTGTCATTAATCAGTGAAAAGCTCAATATCTCCCATTGATATGCATTAAACCAAGATTTGCGGAGGGTTATATTATCTCTTCTGACTGTTCATTTAAAACATCATCTAAAGCAAACAAACATTCTCATCAACTTATGGAAGAAGCTCGACAACAGTTTTGTCGAGATACAATAAACATCTTCAGGCATGATGACTAGAACTTCCAGTGCTCCAAGGAATATTCTTACTACTCATCCCCTTCTTCCCGGAAGGAAGTAAGGAGATGGTCCCTTGGTGCGCCGAGATATATATTTCAAGCCAAAGAATTCCAAGGAAACCCCCCCTGCTCAGACAACCCCCTGCGTTTATTTGTTTTATAACCCTATAAACGTGTATATCTTGGCCCCCTTTGTTTATTTGTTTTGTAACGCTATAAACATGTATATCATGCATTCTCTTTGTATATCCATCGCTCGCCCTAAATTTCAAGGATTTTGCAGAAAAGAATGAAAGAATGGCCAGTGCAGAAGTTGATGCAGCCGATTTCGAGCCAGAAGAAGATGATCTAATGGACGATGATACAACGATGGATGATGACAATGCATATGTTTTTCCCACTCCTACGCCAAAATTAAAATCCACCATAACGGGGAGAAATTCCCATCTCGGCGAGGGCGGCCCTAACAAGACCAACAGAAGGGGTTTCAAAAAAGAAACCAATGTTGAACTCAATAGCCGCTTTGCAGCTCAAGAGTTTGATTATGTCGACTCGTATGGTGGTCCTGGCCCTCAGAGATGTATCCTTTCCTTTCATTTTTAGGGTTTTGGATTAGATTTTGGATTTGTCCCTGGTGCAGACTATGTCCCTGAAGTCTTTGACTATAAGGAGATCGTATCTTGGTGCACCGAGAGATACATTTCAAGATAAACAATTATTCAATTACGGGACCAATGTCTTGTTCTATGGAGATACAATTAACATCTTAGGGGGTGAGGACCAGAACTCCTAGTGCTCCAAGGCATATTCCTACTACTCATCCCCTTCTGCCCAGAACGAAGTAATTTGGACCTCTTGAATTGCTCATGAAGGATGTGTCCCTAAAGTATTTGACTGTAAGGAGGTGGTCTCTTGGTCCCTTTCTACCTAGAATGAAGTAATTTGGACCTCTGGAATTTCTCATGCAGGCTATGTTCCTAAATTATTTGACTATAAGGAGGTGGTCTCTTGGTGCTTGGACCTCTGGAATTGCTCGTGCAGGCCGTGTCCATGAATCCTTTGACTGTAAGGAGGTGGTCTCTTGGTCCCCTTTTGTCTAAAATGAAGTAATTTGGACCTCTAGAATTGCTCGTGCGGTTTGTGTCCCTGAATTATTTGACTGTAAGGAGGTAGTCTCTTGGTGGGACGAGAGATATATTTCAAGCCAAAGAATTATTCCACTGCGGGACCACTCTCCTATTTCTTTTTCACCTCAGGTCTTTCGCAAGATGTTCATATTGTCGAAGCCTACATTGACCTTTAGAGGAGAAGACTACAAGGAGTTCCTAAGAAAGCATGATAATCAGTTTTGTATGCATGTTCAAGAGCTTGTCGATGCCTTCTCCATGTTGTCATACTAGATGAACAACACAACATTTTATGCATGTTTTGTTTTTTTGTAACTCCTCTACCTGTACTTATGACAAGTATGTTCAATGATTTAGTGAAAATAACTCATTCCAATGTCTATGGATAAATATATATTACCCACTATTTTTCTTATAGATTTACTATTAAAAAGTTACCTTGGAATCTTGGTTGGTGCTTCTTTGTTGGATTTAACATCTTTTATCGTTTGCATGGTTCAATAGTCTTGTAATTCTTAAATATTGTATTGACTCAAGTAATTTGATCAAATATTAATCATTTAACAATTATATGACAATGCATTGTGTCGATCACATGAGGCTTCTATGGAAACATAAATGAATTTCACACAATTTCAAAACAACATTCAATTCCATTTGTAATGTAGATAGAACATAGCAACACTAATTCATGATGCGCGAATTGGGGCCCTGCCCAAGAAGTTTCGTTCTCATATCAACCTTGTTGAGTGAATGATCTCTTATTTCCCTCTCACTTCCTTCATTCCTTCACTTGAAAAGGAAACATATTATTGGTTATCCATCCCCTGGCCTCTATTTGATCACTTTTACTTTATTAATGAAATTACCAAATTACTTCTTCGCAAATATTTTGAAAAAAAAAATGATATATGTTAGCTGAAGTCAAATGGGGCTATGAAATCAACCACAATATTAAATTCAATTTCATCGTTGTTATACTTACAGTCAATTTGACAGTACAACAAGTTTATTTCAACAACCCTCCATTGATTTCTCTGTAGCTTTTTGATGCTTCTCTTATGCAAACGCATCCTGGAAAGTATAACTATGACTCACTTTCTCTATTCTTTGATTGAAGAGCCTATAGAGTTGTCTAATTGACTTCATAGTTAATGTTGCTCCTAAAGGCTGTACCTGAGTGTTAAAGGGAAGAGCTAGGCCACCAGAAATTTGGAATGGTCGTTCTTTTGAATTTGTTGGTGAGTTAGAGGGTTGTTTCACCAAGACAAAAGCATGGTAAAATTGGAAAGATGATATGGATGAGGGTTCTCCTTGGATGGTAGCATAGTAATGACAGACAAGTGAAATAATAAAGGTAAAAATAGAGGGAAACAACAAACCATTTAATGAATAATCTACTGCAAGAAGTTTACTACTTAAAATAATATTTCACGGCATTCAACAATATATCAAAAACACAATTACACCCACAGGTTGCAATAAAAACAAATATTCATCAAAGCATTAGCTGAGGCACCTCAGTCGCTTGAAATGACCAATACAACAAACTATGAAATCGATCTCCCTATTATCCAATAAAAAAAGATGAATATATGGGATCAGAGAATTTTTTCTGTGAGAATTGAATTGGAAAAAATTATTACTTATTCTACTTTTTTTAAGGCCTTATCACAGTAAGAATGCAAACTTATCCTAACCCACGGTTATCTACAAAAGCCAAACATCAATAGCGCTTGTAAATCAACTATACATAGTTATGGAGCAAAATCAAGTTATAGTTTATACTTTCTTTTTCTCACACCCTTTTTAATGATACAAGAACAATAGAAAACGAATATGTGGATAAAATATTGGACTAGAAAATGATGATTTTGCAAAAAATGGGCTTGTTTGAGACCAATTCTCGCTTTCGAAAATTTCCCTCCCCTTTTCTATTTTCCCACTCTTTTATCCCCTTCTTTTCCCTCTTCTATACTTAACCAAATTCCCCTTTCTTTTTCCCCTCTACTTTCTCTTTCTGGTTACGTAGTCATTTTTCTGAAAATTTCTAAGTGTGCGGGTTGGCAGACTCACGGGTTCACATTTCCACTAATGATTTTATATCACGACTTTGACCGACCGCTTTCAAATTCCATACTTAGCCACTTTTTCAATCGCGGATTCCTGGGTAGGCGAGCTCTAGATTGCACTTCCATTGTTTCGTGACCTAAAAATAGCACCCGGAGTTTCGCGATATACAAATTGACCGTTGAATTGACCGCCGAACTCCCACATCATCCCCTATTCTATGTTACACATTTTGCATTCAAAAGTTCTGAGACATACAATATGACCGTCGGGCCCTCACGTCTCCTGGGGATCCCTTGTCACCCTATTTTGAAGCCCGTCTGACCACTTTTCATACTTGGCCATTTCTTGGAATCTCTTTCACGGATCGTCAGGTTGGCGGGTTCATGAAATCTCCAATTCCTAATCGTTGTTCCACGTGCCTACTACCTTTGAACTTCTTCCCATGTATGCAATTAGTAAGGTTTAATGCTAACATCTCATCATGCAGCAACCACAAAGATTGTCATTAATGAGCTAAAGGCTCGAGGAGACAGTCACACTGACTATACCTACACAACTTGTCCAAAAACATGCATAAAAGATCTTTCCAGGTAATGGGATATCCATTACAAATTTCAATATGTTAGTGAAAATGAGTTTGACCGATCGTTTCCCTATACTATACTTAGCTAGTTTTTCAATTGCGGGTTCCTAGATAGGTAGGCTCAAGATTGTGCTTCCATTGTTCCACAACCTACAAACAACACCTGAAGTTTCGTGATATACAAATTGACCACTGGACTGCCCCATCATGCCCTCTTCCATGTTACACTTTTTGCACTCAAAACTTTCGAGACATACAATTTGACCGTCAGGCCCTAACCTCTCCTGAGTATTCCTTGTAACCCTATTGAAGCCCGACCAACCGCTTTCCATACTTAGCCATTCCTTAATCACTCTTCCCCATCCCTGCTACCTTCACACTTCTTTCTAAATATGCAATTAGTAATATTTAATGCTAACATCTCATCATGTAGGAACCGTAAATATTGTCATTAATGAGTGAAAGGCTCAAGGAGATATCCCATTAATACGCATTAAACCAAGATTTGCAGAGGGTTATATTATCCCTTTCGAGTGTTCATTTCAAACATCATGGAATGTCTTTCGCCGGTCGTCGGGTTGGCGGGTTCACAAAATCTCCAATCCTTAATTTCTCTTCGTCATCCCCGCCACCTTCGCACTTCTTTCTATGTATCCAATTACTAAGCTTTAATGCTAACAACTCGTCATGCATGAACCGTAGAGATTGTCATTAATGAGCAAAAGGCTCGAGGAGATCTTTCATTCACATGCATTAGACCAATATTTGTGGAGGGTTATATTATCCCTTCCTAGTGCTCATTTCAAACATCGTCTGGAGAAAGCAGACGTTCTCGTCAACTTATGGCACTAGCTCGACAGGAGTTATATGGATATACAATGAACATCTTCGAGCATGAGGACCAGAAATTCCAGTGGTCCAGGGCATATTCTTACTACTCATCCCCTTCTGCCCAGAATGAAGTAATTTGGACCTTTGGAATTTCTCTTGCATGTTGTGTCCTTGGAGTCTTTGAGTGTAAGGAGGTGGTCTCTTGATGCGCTAAGATATATATTTCAAGCCAAATAATTATTCCACTGTGGGACCACTCTCTTGTTTCTCTGTCACCTTAGGTCTTCCGCAAGATGTTGAGATTTTCGGAGCCAACATTGATCTTCAAAAGAGAAGACTGCAAGGAGTTACTAAAAAAACATGATAATGGGTTGGACCTCTTACCCGAGTTCCTAGAATACCCAATGACAGTTCCTGAATATATCACAAGGTTGCAGGTTAGTTTGTTTAGAAATCCATTCCAGGAAATTTCCTATCTGTTTACAAGAATAGCGGGACATCAATCCACAAGAATCATTTCCCACACGATTTTTTATAATTTGTATTTTACAGTCAAGGAACAAGCCATTTTTTATACGGGGAATCTAATTTCCATTGCAATATGTTTCCAATTGTCACAATTCAAATAGGAGAAGAAATTTTATATGTCATCTGTTGATTAAGGTTGGTTGTCATTGATGTCAACCATTAAAGAAATCCCCATAGCACAAAGGTTTAGGTAATGGATCCAATATTGTTTGATGTAAATATGACTCATTATTGTTTTTTCATGGTTGATAAGAAGTAAATATGGATGAACTCCAAAGTGGTCCCCTTATGGTGAAATCCCTCATGGGAAGACGCTTTTTGGAGTAAGATAACCCATGCTTAATTGTGGAATAATGAGATGAAGGAAAGTGAATTTGTCAGGGAAAATATCCTAGATGGATAGTGCTTGTCATGTCATTTCCAGTGATATGTGGAACGCCACATAATTTCTCATGGTTAGAGAGTTATGGGCATGAGAAGTTGGAGACCCCAGGTTTGGGTAATGGACCCAAGTTTGTTTGATGGGTAATGGT
>SNQJ01S0032393.1:73184-83641 GCA_010110895.2 Picea sitchensis | reverse complement strand
TTTTTCCAAAGTACCTGTGTAGGACTAAATGTAAAATTATTCCCAATAAACTAAACCATTTCCAATACTTCCATTACTACAATCCAAGTTAGTTATCTTGGGACTCTTAGATGAAAAAGGGGGTTTATTTGCAGAGACAAAAAGTATATCATTGATTATAGGACTTCTAAATTCTGGCTTGAAACAGAGACATTTGTTTTTCCCTCACAACCATAAAGTTGTGACCCAAACATTAGACTTTGATGAAGTTTCTCTTTGTTTTATTATGTTTCCATACATCCAATCATGCATTCATTCTCAGTTATAGCAGATGTTTGTTCTTATTTCTATCTTTTGTTATCATCAGAAGAATTCATCATTGAGTGATCATCATGTCAAAAGGTGGCCCCACTTTTGATAGCATAGTTGAAAGCTACTTCCTACATTTTTGTGTTGCACTAAAAAGGCATCCATAAACCCCAAAATGGTGAGTCTGTTAGTTTGCAATCGATACAAATTGTACTAGTGCACAATTTCCCTTTGACTCTTGAGGCATGTGCACAATCACAACTAACTTTCGCCAGCCATCCAAGGTATATTGGAGCTTGAAACCAGTGTCTTGGACATCCTAGCACCCATAATTTCTCTAGGCTACATTTGCGATCATTTTGGATCAACCATTGTCTCCAAGGAACACTATGGTGAGTCACAATATCCAGTTGTATATAATTTTGTCTTTTAATGTAGGACCTAATTTTCTCAATAATGGAATTTCCCAGCCCTTGGAAACTTGATTACATGGCAGGCCCTCTAGTATCGTTGGTGTTAACAACCCTTTGCCTTTATATCTTATTGTCAACTTTGTCCTTTTGATAGTGTTTTTATCAAATCCATTTGTATTTCTTCTTGTTGTGACATTACCAATTTGTATGATACCTACTAAGTATGCTTGTAATTTTTTACTATTCTCTATTCAAGAGAATTGGACATTTCTTATTAGAACTTAGGACCATATCATTATCACATTTGGAACTGAAAAGGGGAACCAATAGGTCATGTGCCTATGTCTTCTATCGACCTCTATTGCCTTATTTGGGCCTTATCTTTATTCTCGACAATCACTTTAATTATGCATCCATAAATGTAAATAACCTTGTCCTATACCATTGGAGGATTGGTAAGAAATAGGGGGTTTCTTCTTCACTTAAATGCAGATCATAAACATGGTTTCTTGTTTCAGAGTAACTTGTGACACATGTAGATCGGGAATGACAAAGATGTTCATCAAAATAATATCTCCTTCACTACAAGCATTGTATCTATTGCATTCTCTGGCAAACTTCTGTGAGCCAATGACTGATTATTTTATTCTTCCAATTTTAGGAAAAATCTCATCCGATGAAAGTAACATCATATCTTACTCAAAGGAAAAAAATTTAATAAGGCATCTCATTATTTCATCCTCATTGTGAGCATACCTAGTTTCTTCCCTTTGGTTTGGATGCTTTTGTTGGTCCTTATTGGATGATCCTTTAAAATATACCATGATACTAACATCTGCTAATAAAGCTACTCCTGCAACAAGTGTCATGTATTTTGAAGACAAGTGACGCCTTTGTGCAAGCTCTAACTCAACAGAGTCTATAGATAGGACTATCTTCTTATTCTTTAGAATCGAGCTAACAACATGCATCTTTAACATGCTGAGTAGAATGATCCTCACTATTAATAATATAAATTATCAGTAGTAGTTGCAGATTCATCACCAACAATCTCAATTCCATAAGTCTTTCCATGGGCTCATACAAGCAAGAACTTTCCATAGCTGCATTCACAAACATTTTCCTTTCCAGCATGACAACATTTTTCTCACTAGGAATAATACAACCCTCCTCGTGATATAGTGAATGAATAATCACATGAGAGAACTCACTCTCTAATGCAAAAATCCCATCTATACTTTCCATTATTTCATGGATGCAGTGGTTTGGGATCGCTCAAGGAGTACCTTTTGCATGTAGAAGTTGGCGACAATCCATGAGGGCATCATGTGTCAAATGCGTGGGGTACAAATTTCAAAACCATGTAGGTTATAGGTGTCCATTCCATATGTCAAGACAAAATTGCACATAAAAAGAGTCACATAAGTTGGGATTAATCCTTGAAGTTGAGGGAGAATAGGTAATGTTCATTGCACTAGGACAAGTGGTACCTTCCTCTCATCAACCCCACCCCTTTACCTCGCATCAATCCATGGCTCCTCCTCGTGTTTTCTTTGGACATTATGAGCCTATTACTTTATTTTTTCTATAATCAATCACATATCCACAGTTCAATAGAGAAGTCTTGGCCTTGGACCCTTAGTAGAAATGTTACATAGTTTTATGTAGTTTATATATATGTCCATTACTTTGCATAGCAATATATATCATTTCCCAAGTCTTCGTTATTTTCCATATCTACACATGTTCTCTATAGCACTACACATATTGGTCGAAGTCAACAATAAATATATTATCATATCAAAACTAGCATGTGCCACATGCACTAGCATGCATGGAAAGTAGTTAACCTCATCCATGCAAGTCTTAGTCAACTTAGTAAGAAGGTGACAATTTTTCTTCCTAACGCTTGATCTATATGACCTGGTAAATTTTACACAGAGCCATTGGGCCTTGACAATAAATCAAAAGGTGTTTATTATGAAAAATTGAGTGGCTAGAAAGGGCAGGGAAAATTGAGTGAGACCCTCTACAATGACTCGTTCTAGACTTGCTCAAGCTAACCCTACAAGGCCACAAACAACCAATTCATGTAAGTGAGATACTCAAGGACACATTTGTGTAAACGAATGACACCACTCCAAGGATTGCACGTGTGCATACAAACACATATTAATATATATGTGTTCAAAAGACTCAATATTATTTTGGGAAGGACCACTCTCGATTCCCGCTCCCTCTCTCTAGAAACAATCCTTATAATATTTTCTCTAAAAATCTCACCATGTGTAGCAAGCACATTCTACCTAAGATCATTTGATCAAAGCAAATGGGATTCCTTAGGTGTGACTTAATCAAGACAATATCATTGGTGTATGCTAAGTCACTTGGTTCATGTCTATGTTACTATTCAATGACAATTGAATTCGTAAACAATTCAACAATGCAAAAAGATATGATAAAATTTAGCACTAAAAATGCCAATATCCTTCAATATTCTACACTACACTAATGTTGGAAACCCGTGAGAACCCTAGGTCTCAGACTTAGTACCAACAATTTATTTCATCATCAAGACCTTGATATGTATTTGTTGAGAGAACAATATCTAGTGGGAATCGACTAAAAAAGAATCCCAATGATGGTTTGATGCTCAAGAGGGCGGTTTTGCACCACATGAGATTGTTTTATAAATCTTAAAGTTCATAAATTTAAAGATCACTATCCTTATATAGAGGACCATGAAATTTTATGGGTTGAACTTCCTACACTGATAAATATGAGTGATTGAAGGAAGATGCAAAGCTAAATTCCCACACCTCTATGAGACTAGTGAGAGGATGGAATAGAGTGCCACTTTGGATAGAAAAATTCAAGAGCTCAATGATAAGTTGGCGCACTTTGTTGATTTTGGCTGGAACACATTCTTGAAGGATACTCTTAAGTTTGCAAGCAAGCAAGTATTACCAGTGTTTTTTGAAGGCATAAAAAGATTTCTTGAAGGGGCCTCAAGGGAAACTAACTTGTGAGATTCCTCTATGGATTAAGATGTTAGTGGAGAAGGGATTGTTAGCCTTCAACCCCAACAACATGGAAACTTAAGCACTGCACTAGGGGGTGTACCTCAATGGATTTCAAGTCATGGAGATCTTAGTAATTGTGAAGATGGTTGAAACTAGGTAAGAGTACACAGGATGGATGTGCTAAGCACAAGAAATTACAAATAATAAATGGTGAGAGAACCCTATGAAACAAGTTCATATACACAAGGAAGCTTACATGAGGGAGCACAATGATAGATAAGATTTAGAAACTATGAGATTGAGCGAATTATGACAAAGACATAGTGAGGCTACTCATTATTTACTAAACAACAGGTGGATCTTGGAACAAGTTGCATTGGAGCGGCTTAAAAATGGCTTCCTTGGAGCAGAGTTGATAGGGGAAGGATGCCAATAGGAAAGATGCATGCACTCAAACTTAGAATATTGAAGTGTCTAGAACGAGGGAATTCCCTAGTGAGGATTATGAGATGTGAGTTAGATGTGCTTGAGACTATGCCACATCTATATCAACAGAATAATTCTACTAGCACTAGAGTGATGGTTTTAGTAATTTGATGAATCAAAGACACGATGAAGCCAATCCATCCCAAAAACCACCCCTTGCACCTTCCATTGTTGAGCATAATATTTTAGTAGTCAAAGTTTGTGTTACAATTAGTGTTAGCATGCCAATAGGAGTTAAAAAAAGTTTAATTGTGCAGATCAAATAAAAGTATAGATCAAATAAATGAACAATAGTTCATTTCTAGATCTCAAATACTCCCATCCAAATGGTTGCAATGGTTATGGACAACAGCCCTATTCAAGCAATCAGTGGATGCATCTAGTAATCTCCACCCCACAAAAGGAGAGATCAATCGAGCAATGGGGGAGGACATCTATTGGAGGTATTTTTAAATCTTTTATATTTTTAAAATGAGTAGACTTATTTCATTTTGAAGAAAAAATCTCCTTGAGTTGTATTAGTTTAAGACAACCCCTGTTTCATTGTTCTGGAGAAGACTACCCAAACAATAGAGGCTCAGTGTGTTTTGGACATGATTTTGTTGGGATACATAACCTCCACTTAGTTGTTACCTCCCATGGTTTCACATGGATCTTATTTAGGGGATCCCATGCCACATTGTTTGGATCATTCCATTTTTTGGAGTGCTCTCCTCTTGGCTAAATTTAGCTTAGATGACATATTTGTATTTTTCAATATACCATCATATATTCTTGTATCTTCTTCCTTCTGCAGTATTTGTGAAGTTATTTGGTTTATCATGGTCTTTTCCAACATATTTTACTTTCTCCTGCCCACACCCTCATTCCTCCACGTGACCACATGATCTTGGAATGTAATTTCCCTTAGACCAGTTGGCTTATTAGATGTAGCATTTATAACATGAATGTAAAGTACTATATATCTTGGACGGGATATTTAATGTCAACATGAATGTTTCCATAAACTAGATGTAGTATATTAACATTCGAGATAAGTTTGACAAGGATAAACAAATTTAACATGGCCTGTAATGTAGCGTTCTGGCGCTTCCAAAACTGTAAAAATATAACAGCCCATGAGATAACTAGTATGGAAAATATGGGGAGCACAGACAGTTGCCAAGACCTATAAAACATATGGCAATAAGACAGGTCATAGAATTTTCATGAAATTACAATATAAACGGACTCAGGAAACCAATATATGCACGACTTGAAATAACAATGTAGAAGATAAGAGATATAATGTGAAAGAAAAGGTGTAACCAGTGTTCAAATGCACCACAAAATTTAAAGCATTGTGTCAAGATAAGAGATATAATGTGAAAGAAAAGGTGTCACCAGTGTTCAGATGCACCACAAAATTTAAAGCATTGTGTCAAGATAAGAGATATAATGTGAAAGAAAAATATGTCAAATAGCAGGATGACTCTTGGAAATAAATTACAAGTTATGCTCCCATATGAAGAAAAAAAATAGATCATTCATTCACCATCATTATGAGACCCCGAAGAATGGTTAATAAGCCCCTAAACAGCTACAAGTCTTAATTAAAGGGTAAAGTTCTTGTAACAACTTTATATGAACTAATAATACACAAGTAATTTACAATAACAATATCTGAATACGTGTGTATTTATATATGAATAACAATATTTATATATGAATACTTGTGTATTTTGCTAGTGTTTTACATTTTTAAATACAAGACGAGCGCCATTTTCTATAGGGTCTATTTCTATGTAGCTATTTTGAAATGTTGGTATTGAATCTATTTCAAAGGAAACTTGTTCGACCAAGTTGAAAAGACTATATAATTTGAATATGCTTATGCTAGTTGATCAACAGTTTATGGCACTTTCTCCTTCGCTTCCACTAATATGGCTATAATTCTAGGTAAGCGTGATAGGAAAGGAAAAAATATTGTGGCATAACAAAGAAAAACTAGTCAATAAAGCTTATGCTTGGATCAACAATGGCCCTTCTAGTTCGTGGATAGATTTTTGAGATACCAAGTCAAATGGTGTATTCATAATTTCCATTCTATGCATGTTAGGTCGATGATAGTAGGTATTGTAGCTAATCATATTTGATCCATTTCATACCCTCGGTAGTTATCCATTTCTATTGTTTTTGGCTTACATAGGTAGAGTGGAACCAATCCTTGTATTGAATGCAACAACTTGCTCTAATTGCTAAGAGAAGGCTTCAATGGAGGAAATTTGTATATCATGTATGTTTGCAGTGAAATTACTTTTCCACCCTCAAAAGCATCTTCTTGCATTGAGAGTAATATGACCTTAGCCACTTATATAATTCTCTCGAGGATTCCTTCAAGTTCTATTGATCTAATAGAAGTGATGCCAATGGCCTATAAGAACTAGTTGGATTCATGTTGTTGAATATGTGCTTATAGCTCCTCATTCCCCGTGATCAAGAGCTAAATATAGGTTCAATATAGTATGTAGTGGATTTTCACCAGGTACAAAAGGCAGCAAGTGCAACAAAGGTAGTGCAAAGGTCGTGGTGGAGGCAAAATAAATTATCATGATTGATATCCTTCGTGGCCACACCTTCACCACCACACTGAAGGATGAGCATTACTACCTATCTAAAGATAGCACCAGAGAGGTCGATTAATGCTAAATAAATCTCAAGAATTACTTTATAGCATTATATGTTTAACTAATTAAATAACTTTTCTAGAGTTGAAACATAGGAGATTGGCATCTAAAATGAAAGTCGATTGTCTTTCCTTGATATGAGGCCAAATACGACGAAGAATATTGTAACTTGTTGATAGAAATATCTAAAACTATAAGCTTAGAAATAATCTCAATGCATGGAAACTTAGTTTCATATGATCGGTTCTACTTTCTCCAAACTAGTGTCAAGTTTTAAGAAAAATTACAAATTGATTACCATATTCCAAGCCTAAAAGGTGGGGACTAATAGTGCTTAACTTCTTTAGAAGGTAAGGTCATATGGTTTCATATATTAGGCGAAAGAGGCATCTCCAAAAGCTATGTGTTGTCTCTCTCTTTTTATGCATTTGGAAACTAATTAACTAATGATCCAAAGGTTTATGCAGAACAGCGAATAGGGTTGTTGTGCATGCCAATTTGGCATGCACAACAGCTTTCCATGGCTAGCCAATTGGTATGCTCATTTTCATTATCCAAATGTTCGGGGATTTCCTCATGATATTAACAATGTAAATGCAAGGGAAATTCCAAGATTTCATGGATGTGGTGATTCAGTCATGCAACAGTGATCATCTTTCATTGAATTTAGTTTGAGCATTGGCCTTTGTCATGAAGGTAATATGATGATTTTTTTTCGTATGTCTCAAAGGTGATCCAAGGATGTGATTTGAAAGTATTGGAAAGGGAGAGATTTCATCTTTTGCAGAGTTTATCGAAGCATTTTGCAGACGTTGGATCCCTTATAATGACCATGAGAAATGGATGGTTGTCATTGAAAATTTCAAGAAAATATATGGTGCAATAAACCCTATCATTGAAGCTCTCGGACCTCCTCTCGAAAATGATGAAGAAATGTGGTTTGATTTCCCCTTATAATTGGATGATGAAGACAACCCATACTCTAAAGTAAGAAAAGTTTTGGCTTCATATCCCAACATTAATATTGCAGATAGAATAGACATGGATCAACCCTTGGCATCAATTCTAGCATGATCACAAGTCGTACCTCTGTAAAAAAGAAAGACTTAATATGTGATGATACAACCAATAACCTATATCTACACTCAAAATTAGGAGGAAACAATGGTGGAAGCTTTGATAATACCCTAATTGGAACCTTTCTCCATATTGATGGAAGTGCCAATGTGATAAACCTTGAAATGATTGTCTACAACAGAGTTGTTTGTGGCAATGCTAGCTCAAATATGCATACTGGATTGAGTTTTGATAGTCCTCCTATATACAAGTTTGGAAATGGTTGTGACCAAAGGGAGGATAGAGATTGTATCTCTTTTTTTGTTGAGAATGATACCAAGAGAAATGTTAATAAACCAGAAATTGAGAAGTTTCCTAAGTGCCAAGTGATGGGTTTTAACCTCTCTGATCTTGTGGATAATGCACACAATTATGTTTCTAAGAATAAAATCCTCACCTAGAGAGTCATTAAGAAGGAAAATTTTAAAAAATCCCTTGAAATTCAAAAGGGAATCCCTGTTAGCACCTATGGTGATGCAATTTTCAGCTCAAAACAATCATGGGTCTTAGAATTGGAAGAAAGCAGTCGCAAGTCTTATATGATACATATTAAGGGCTCCCCCATATTCGATTATGAGAATGATAAAGGGGAAGAGATGGTTTATCATGTGATCTTTCATGAATCTCATGGAATAAAAATAGGAAAATGGATCCCTGATATCGTGGGTATTCACCTCCAGGATAGAGTTCCAAATCATGTTGATGTGGCAGTTTGTTATCCTAATGAAATTCAAACATAAAATCGTTTCCTTGACTTGATCATGGAAGATGAAGTTCCTAGTTTTTTTTATATCGTTGGTGAATATCTATGCTCTAGAGAAGAACAAAAGGACCTCAAGCAATGTGTAAGTTGAAAATTTGAATATTTGCCAACATGAAAAAAGAAATTGTTTTCACAACTTGGACTAAGTGAAATAATGTATGGGATAAATGTTAGAGGAGATTTATTTTTTCTTGAATTCAATTGCATCTTCATTACTTGGTTCCAGACTAAATTTTGTTGTCAATTATTAGCATATTACTAGTGAGGCATTTTAGTTGCAGGGGCATCATTCAAGTTATGTTGTATTGACTTCTAGAAAGTCAAATTAACTGAGTTTGTTTTACATAGGAATTAGTTCCTTAATAATAGTGCTAAATGTGTGTAATAATGGCTATTGTTGCCAAAATAAGATCTGGAATCTCTTAGAAATAGAATGAGGGATTTTATCTAAATTTAGACCAAGGATTTCTCCAATTTGTTGATAGATTTTGATTGTATGGATCTAGATAGATGGTGAGATTTGAATGTATTTTGTAGCTTGTAATATAGAATGTTGACATTGTTGGGGAGAATAGAGGAAAACAGAGTGTGTACTATGTATGTGAAAAAAAAATATAATCTTCACCCATTTCATGTTCCATGTAGCCTATTCTCTTTATGAGCATTATCTTTGTGGTTGATTAAATAAATTTGTAATATATAGTTTCAATCCTGATCCATAGCATCGTGTTTTTATATTTGCAAGGTGTGGTTTATATGATTTTCATTTGATCTATGGATGCATATATCAGAACTTGATGAGAGTTATTGAGTGAAATGCAACTAATGCTTAATGTTGAATAGCGCAACAACTCACTATGTTACCTGGAAATGTGTGTGCTCTGTCTAACAACCTGAGTCGATTGGTTATAGATTGAGATTGGTTGTAGTGATCAAATCAAGGAATAGAAGGACATTATTGCCTATTTGAAATCGTAGTGAGTATAGAGTTCTCCACACTACGTTGAGAGTGAGTTGGAAGATTAATTTCATTGTTGAATCTAGATCCAACCTGATGTGAACGTTGAAGGAAACCCTAGTGCATAGTACTCAGCTCTCAATCGCTTCGATAGTAAGTTAAATAGTGAGTAAATGCTTTAGAATGAGTTGCACCGTTGGATTGAGCAAAGAAGGGTCACAATTGGTTGTAGACAGAGGAATCATTGAAAGGTCAAAGTCACTCTCACCATTGATTTGATTCTCATCAACGATGGCCGAGTCATGTTGGGGTATAGGTTTGAAGTTTCTCCAACTTATTAAAGAATTGTTGAATATCCTTGGGAGAAAGCTAACAGGATTCAACCTACATCTTTAAATTTAAAAAAAATAAATTGTGGAATGAAAATGGAGAAGGATCCAAAATGATTTGTTTAAGTGGGAGTTCAATATCTTTGAACAATGCAACTAGTGTAGCTCAAAGGCTAGCCATTTTCCAGCAAAAGGAAACAAAGTTAGGCATTATTCAGGCATGCAATATCATGAATACAAATATTTATGGCCAGGAAAACTTTAGCAAAAAGGAAGTGGCATTTTTCAGGCAGACAATATTATGAACACAAATAATCATGGTCGAGGCCGAGCAAGACTTAATAAAAAATAAATTAAATTAAAAATGAGCACAGTTTGCATACATGATACTCGTAATTTATTGTAATTCCACCGA
>SNQJ01S0032393.1:38184-60281 GCA_010110895.2 Picea sitchensis | reverse complement strand
AATTCCCCTCTTTATTTCAACTTTGCCACCAAATTTGTCGACCTTTCGAATATTTACCACCACGGTCATACCATTCGCATTGTGGAGAGTGAAACATGAGGTTACACAAAAGTAAACCATATGACCATAGGTTTGATTCTTCCACCCGTAAACCCTACACTGTTTATGTTACATTCACCAAGAAACATTAAATAGAATGGAGTGTGATCTATTTTTGGAAATAAATTCCAGAAGCCTGGGGTCTTGAGTCTATACTAAATGAGAGTTTTGTTTTTGTTTTAGAATGGCATTGCATTTAAATTAGGTTTTTGAGTGGTTGATCATATTAACAAGCATGTCCATAATTAATAATGCCCTATTACCAATGCCTAAGATGATAACACTGCATACACGATGGATGGCATGGCAAATCTTCTGGATGTTGACTGGGAGGAAGAGGATGTTTTGTGGGCCAAAGAGGGTATTTTTCAACCAGATGAAACATACAAACATATATATAATCTCAAGTATGTAAAAGTGACAAGTGGTTGTCATATGAAGTCTGGATCTGACGTTGAATTGGGAGAATTTTTGAAGTTCTTGATTGACAATAAGGAGATTCATGAAACTTCTAGAGTTTCTCCATTAACTTGGACCGATGAGAAAGATAGCCCGAAAAACCCTAGATCTATATCTGACATTAACCCTCTGGTCACAAAACCAAACTGCTTCAAATCCATAGATAATAGGCAGCCCTGATTGTGCGTAGGTCAAGAGAAAGCAAAGAGACAACAAAAAATTTTGAAGGTGCGAAACAACCAGCCTCTCTATGTTCTGGAGAAGGATGTATCATTACAGCGGGTTGCATGTCTAGATTTGAAGGCTTTGGTGGGAAAAAAATTATTTATGAAGATGACAAAATAAAATCTTAAGAAGTGGATTCAAGACCAATGGAAACCCTTGGTCGACTATTTTCCTTGTTTAAGTCTGTTATCGAATCACTGGAACTTGTTTCATTTCTTATCGGAGGGATATCTTTTAAAGATTTTAGCTAGTCCATGGATTATTGGTCATGGGATTTTGATGCTCAAAAGATGGAAACTTGCCTTTAATCCATATATGGAGTCCTTTTCCAAGAGTTTTGTATGGATGCTCCTCCCGAAATTTCCAATAGAGTTATGGGTTACACAAATCTTCATAGATCTGGAAAACATTGTGGGAAGGTTCATGTATTTTGATGAGAAGACCTTGTGTTGGAACAATAAAAGGATTGCATGGGTACTAGTGGAATTTGATTCAGAAAAGGGTTTTTCGAAGGATATAGAGGTGTCTATAGGGGAAATTTTTTTCATCCAAGCTTTGGATTATGAGAGGGGACCATTTCGATGCCATCATTGCTATCAGGCAGCGCATATCAAAGAAAAATTCCCCTTGTTGATCAAAACATAAGCAAAGGAAGGTGATAAGGGTTCTTAGCCGCCTCAACTTCCCTTGGATATTTTTTTTCAGTTCCACCCTCTCCAAGTAGTCATGAGCGGAATTCATTTCTTAGTAAGATGAAGATTTGTTTCCCCTCTTTTTTTAATAGTTTATCAAATGAGGATATAAAAATTCTTCATGATAATGAGGAGTGGCTAGTAGAAATTTTTGAGGGTTTTTGGGAGATTGTTTTTAAAAAAATTTAAGAACTTCCAACCCAAAATTTGATGTTTTTTTATAAGGTTCCTCTACAACAATCGAAAAACCAAATGATGTTAATTAACCCTACACAATCTGGCTCACCAAACCAGTTTGTAACAAATACTGGTTATGAGGAAACCCAAATTCAGACCCTAGCTCGGTTTGTTTTTAATAGGGACCCCACTCCTTCTTACAAAGAAGTTTTGGAAATTGTCTCCCCTTCTTTAGAACTGAGAAATGTTGGTAATGTTGAAAGCTTTGTAAATTTCTCACAAGAAGAAGTTATTGGTAAACAAGTTTTGAAACCCTCCTATAAATAGGCCCTTAAAAAAACCCCTCTTCCAGTCTATAATTCAAATGAAGCTGCAAAATTGAATGTGGATAGAGCCAATATGACCATTCGTAAGAAGAGTACAAAAAAGGTTAAAAATGGGGTTATATGTGTTGTAGATGGAGGCTTAGCACCTATTATTAAATCGTCCCCTATACTACCTCATGATTCTCCTTCTAATTCCCCTAGGGCGCTTAAAGCTTTGGATCCCAATTTGGGTTCCCCTGTATGATCATTCTATCAATGAATCTGAGAGGGTTTGGGGGTGCCCCTAAGTTGTTAAGCATAAAAAAGGTGATACAGTCAACTAGCCCTGACATTATTGTATTCCAGGAAACTATGGTTGATAATTATAAAGCCAAGGACTTCTTCTTAAAGTGTTGTCCCTTATGGGATTGTGTAGTTATTGATGCTATAGGCCTCTCTTGAGGCTTAATTTCTGGATGGAATCCTTTATCTGTTGATCTTCAATCTTTTCATACTTCTGTAGGTATTCTGATGGAAGAACACCTTAAAGGAGTTTCTAGTACTGTCAAGCTACTAATTAAACTGCTATGGTCCCTATCAAGACAAAATTGCCTTCTGGAAATCACTGGAGGAGAGTGATTTCTTAAGAGAGGAAGGATTGATAATTGGGGGTGATCTCAGATGAGCGTGTTGGAAGAAATTACATGAAATTTCAAGAGTGTTTCGAACAAGATTCTATGGATGTGAATGATGAATGATGAAAATGATCTAACTGCATAATGAAGGTTCATGCAAATGCAAAGGATGTTGAAGATTATGCGGGGACGTTAGGCATCCTTGACTCTTGAAACCCTCGCATACCATATTCAAGGCATGTGTCTCATCTAACCATGTCAAATTTTGACCTAACCCCTAAGCCATTGACTCTTAAAGCCTTAAGCCTTAATCCCTAAACCTGTAATCCCTCAACCTTAGTTAATCACTAATACCTTAACACAAAATCCCTAAATCCCCTAATCCCCAAGCCATCGACCCTTAAACACTTAAACATTAATCCCTCAATCCATAAACCCCTATGCTCTAAGCACTTAAACATTAATCCCCTAGCACATAATCCCTAAGTCATTAACCATTCAAATACCTAACCTGTAAGCGCCAAATCCCTTATCTCTTGACCCTTAATCCCTTAAACCATAATCCCTAATTCTCTTAACCCTTAATGCATGTACCCCAAATCCTTAAATCCCATAATCCTCAAAGCCCCTATCCACTTAACCCCCAACACCTCAACTAATTAACTATTTAGGCAAATCTGGCGCTAAACCCCATTCACTGCTCACTGTGCAACATTGATGGATGACATTGGTGATGGGTGTGTAATTGGAAGACGTTAATCCATGAAATTTTAAGATATTTTCAATAAGAATTTCATAGATGTGAATGATGAATGATGACAATGAGACTGCATGATGAACGTTGATACAAACGTGGATGATCTCAAAAATTATGTGGGGACATCAGGTACCCTTAAGTCTTGAAACCCTCACATATCGTTAAGGGCACATGTGTTTATTCTAACCATGTCAAATTTCAATGCATATAGTAACAGTTTGAAGAAAGTTCAACATTGGCCCCATTCACTACTCACAGTGCGACATCAGTGGATGAAATTGGTGATTGGCGTGTTGGAAGAGGTTCCATGAAATTTCAAGGGAGTTTCAATAAATCCCTCACTCCCCTAACCCCTGATCCATTGACCCTTAAAGCCTTAAGTCCTAATCCCTAATTAACCCGTAAGCCCTCAACCTTAGTTAATCAATAATCCCTTAACACAAAATCCCTAAATCGCCTAACCCCTAATCCATCGACCCTTAAACACTTCTCACTAATCCATAATCCCTTAATCCATAAACCAGGTATGCACTAAGCACTTAAACATTAATCCCCTAGCCCATAATCCCTAATCCATTAACCATTAAACTACCTAACCCGTAAGCACCAAATCCCTTAGCTCTTAACCCTTAATCCCTTAAACCCTAATCCATAATCCATTAACCCTTAATCCTTGTACTCCAAATCCCTAAATCCCATAATCCTCAAAGCCCTTATCCACTTAACCCCCAACACCTCAACTAATAAACTATTTAGGCTAATCTGGATACATCCAGCGCTAAATCTGGCGTTACTTCTGGTGCAATTTATGGCGCTAACTGGGGTGCTAAATCGGGTGTTATTCCTGGCGCTAACTGGGGTGCTAAATCAGGCACTATTCCTGGCGCTAAAGGGGGCACTATTTCTGGCGCTAAATGGGGTACAATTTCTGGCACTATTTATGGCGCTAAATGGGGCACTATTTATGGCGCTAAATGGGGCACAATTTCTTGCGCTAAATGGGGCACAATTTCCGACGTTATTAGTGCCTAATTTTTTTTTGACACAAAAAACTCCATGAATAGCTCCATCCTGATAAATAGCATTGACTTGTTCAAAAAAATGAAGAAAAATACACTAAAACCAACGTTGGAAGCAAAAATGGGAGCAAATCACAGGGATTTGTTGTAGTGAAGACAGTTATCTCCTTTTAATCTGGAGCACGAGATAAATAAAATTAAAATTCCTATGCCTTTGGTGGAGATAATGAAAAATGATCCTTTTAAACACTCTATCTTGAAGGTTTTGAAATCCCCTACACCTGTTGTCTCTTCAAATACTTCTCCATCACCTGTTATCTCTTCAAACACTGTAAATTTGCAAGATGAAAATTTTGTTATAACAATTGGTCTGTATATTGAAAATGGATCTGATTCTTCTCCACCATTTTATATATCCTTGAACATTCATGATAAGATTTTGAATAATTGTCTCATGGACTCAGGAGCTTCACATAATTTTATGTCGAAGGTGGTTATGGATGAGTTAGGGCTAGATATCACAAAACCCTACCAAGATCTTTATTCCTTTTACTCTAAAAAAGTCAAGTGTTTAGGAGTTATCAAAGATTTGGTTGTAACTTTGTCTCAGTTGCCTATGAAGAGTGTTGTTATGGACATTGTAGTGGTTGATATACCACCAAAGTTTGGAATGTTGTTTTCTAGGTCATGCGCTAAAAAGGCGGGTGGATATTTGCAAATGGATTTGACATATGCCACCATACTTATTTTTGGGGGAGAACATCAGAAATTATACAGGGAAGTCATACTTGCTTATATTGTAAGTGATCACGACAATCCAGGAAATCATCCTATCTATGCATTAGGTGATTAAATTGGTTTAACAATATTTCATATCAGTGGTGATATTCCAGAATCACCAATTAACAAACCTATTGGTAATCCAGAGAAAAGTATGGAAAACTCAATTTGGAAGATGTTTTTTGATGGTTCATGTTCAAAGGATGGATATGGTGTTGGGATTGTATTCATTTCCCCTGACAAGGAAGTCATACCTCTGTCTTATAAATTAGAATTTGAGACTACCAATAACATTGTAGAATATGAGGCTTTACTGCTGGGATTAAAAGCTGCAAAAGATATCGGAATTGACAAATTAGCAGTTTTTGGAGATTCTGAATTAGTTATCCATCAAGTCAAGAATATTTATCAGATAAAGAAGCCAACACTGAAGCAATAAATGAATGAGATATGGGACTTTGTTGAAAACTTCTTTTTGGATTTTGACATCACATTTGTTCAGAGAAACTTTAGTCAGCAAGCAGATCACTAGCATTAGCAGCTAGCAATTTCAAGACTCGTTATGTTCCAATCTGAGATATCAAATTGAAGTAAAACTCAGGCCTTAAATCCCATATAACATCAAACACTGGAAAGTTTTTAGTGATGACTATGAACTAAAAATATTTCTGGAAACTATTGATGAATTTTCTGCAATTTCTATTATTGACCAAGAGAATGAAAATGATGAGACGAAAATTCAATTAGATGTTCATTTTCAGAATAAGGTAGTAGGGCATAAAATTGTGGAGTTAAAGACAAATCACATTCCAAAAGGTCTAGTTTGACTAGAAAGATTGTTTGACAGCAATGATGTTTCCAAAAAAATCTTCAATTTAGAGTCAGGAAAAGGATGTGTTTGATTTCAATATTGGTACAGCAGTAGATCCAAAGATTATTAAATTGTCCAACGCATTTTCAAAAGAGTAGAAGAGCATGTATGTTAATCTTATGAAAGAATTTGCTGATGCTTTTGCTTGGTCATATGAAGACCTTAAGATTTTTGACACATAAATAATTCAGCATAAGATTCCTTTGAAAATGGGCTCTAAACCTTTCAGGCACAAAATGAGACAATTTAATTTTATGTTGCTGCATATTATTGAAAAAGAGTTAAAAAGACTGCTAGATGTTAAGATTATAATACCTTTTAGATATTCAGAGTGGGTGGCAAATATGGCGCCAATCAGGAATAAAAATGGTGAAATAAGGTTATGCGTGGATTTTAGAAATATGAACAGGTGTTCACTCGAGGATAACTATCCATTACCAAAAATGGATCACATTTTCCATAAAGTGGTAGTTGCTAAGAGGATTTCTATGTTAGATGGGTATTCTAGATACAATCAGATTGCAGTATTTGAAGAAGATAAAAAGAAAATTGCTTTCACTACTCCATGGGTTACCTTCAGGTATGACAAGATGCCTTTTGGGTTGATGAATGCAGGGGCTACGTTCCAAAGAACAATGGACATTGCATTCATTGGAGAAAAAGACAAGTTCATGGTGATCTATCTTAACGACATCACTATATTCTCAAATATTAATTATGAACACTTGCAACACCTCAAGCAAACTTTTAAGAAATGCATAATGTATGGCATATCTTTAAACCCAAATAAATCTTATTTCGCTATGCATGAAGGCAATATCTTAGGACATATTGTATCTAAAGGAGGAATCAAAATAGATCTTGAGAGGGTGAATGTCATTCAAAAGATTGGTATTCCAAGAAACAAAAAATGTATTCAATCATTCATAGGTAGAATTGACTTCTTAAGGATATTCATACCAAATTTTGTTGAAATCATCAAGCTCATCACAAACATGCTAAAGAAATATGTTGAGATTAAGTGGACACGGGAAGCTAAGTCATCCTTTGAAAAGATAAAACAAGCTCTAATTGAAGGTTTTGTCCTCATTAGTCCAGACTATTCTAAGGAATTTTTGGTTTTCGTTTGCGTCTAAAGATACCATTGTTGATGTATTATTACAGAGAAATGATGAAGGGTTTGAACAACCTATTTCTTTCTTCAATAAAACTCTTAGAGATGCAGAGCTGAAATATGACATAATGGAGAAACAGGCTTATGCCTTAGTGAAGGCATTGAAATCTTTCAGAGTTTATGTTTTGCATTCTAAGATAACTGCTTATGTTCCTATCAACAATGTGAAATATATGCTTGTGCAGCCAGACAGTGAAGGAAAGAGAGGTAAATGGATAGAAAACTTTTTAGAATATGATGTAGAACTCAAACCTACCAAATTGATTAAAGGGCAGGATCTGGCAAGGTTGCTTGTTGACTCAAATTGCAAAGCTCTTGGGCTGCATTATATTCAAAATCAATCAATTGTTCTAGTATCACAGGATAAAGACAAAAACTTACAGGTATTGGACAAATATCATTCCTCATCATGGTATAAGGACATTGTTTATTTTTTGCAGAGTTTTTTGTGTCCATCAGGTTTTGATAAATCTAAAAGTACATCTCTCAAGTTAAAGGGTGTAAAGTATTACATCATTAATCAATATTTGTTTTGGAAGGATCCCAATCGAATTTTGTTGAGATGAATTGATGAGGATGAATCGAATTTTATTATCACTGGCCTGCATAAAGGTGCTTGTGGAGGACATCAGCACTGGAAATCTAGAACATTTAAAATTTTGAGAGTTGGGTACTACTAGCCCACCCTATTTTCTAATGTGTTTGCTAAAATTAGAGCATGTAAGCAATGTCAAAGGTTTGTTAGAAAACAAGAATTACACTCTCTTCCCTTAAAGCCAAACATAACAAATGGCCCTTTTCAGCAATGGGGTTTGGAATTCGTAGGAGAAATTCATCTGCCTTCCAGTGGACAACATAGATGGATCTTGACAACCATTGATTACTTTACGAAATGGATTGAGGCTATCCTAACTAGGAATGCAACTGATAAGGTAATCATAAATTTTCTGGAACAAAATATATTCTCTAGATTTGGTTGTCCTAGAAAATTAATTACAGATAACGCTCATGCATTTAAATCGGTTGTTATGAATGAATTTTGTGAAAGGTATAATGTTACTTTGTCACATTCTACTCCTTATTATCCACAGGGTAACGGATTGGCAAAATCCTCCAATAAAATCCTAATTAGAAACATCAAAAAAATGTTGGCATATAACAAAAAGGGATGGAATTCTAAATTGAAATATACTTTATGGGCTGATAGAATTAGCACCAAAAAGTCAATTGGTACTTCTCCTTTCCAATTGGTCTATGGGACAGATATTATTTTCCCAACCCAACTCGGTTTACCTGTACTAAAATTTCTGCAAGAAGAATTAGAAGAACCCAATGATATTCAAAGAAGTATTTTTCAAATTGTTGAGGTACAACAGAGGAGAGAAATGTTGAATGAAAAATATGAGACTTATCGGAGTAAGGTCAAACTAACATTTGACAAGAAGACTAAGAATGACAATTTCAAAATAGGGGACCTTGTTCTGAGATGTGGTGCTAGAAGGGAGGAGAAGCCAAAACATGGTAAGTTTGACAATTTGTGGTTTGGCCCATTTAAAATAGCCAAAATTCTGAACAACGACACTTTTGTCTTACAGAACTTGGATGACAGTGAGATATTTGGAGGCCTAATCAATGGGCATTTTATGAAACATTATTTTACTTGAAGAGCCAAGGTTAATTTAGCTTGTACATATCGCTTTATTTTGGTGTGTTTAGCAGATCAAATAAGACTCCATGGCCCAATGGAAACACTAGTCTACAGTTTTATCTTCTTATAGTTTGGTTTTTCAGAAATGTAGAATGGGTGATATTTAATAAAACAGAGGTCAGAACATATAAGAAAAGAACAGAGCGAAGGTCACAAGTTTCAGTGGTAGAATTGAAAAAGAAGGCATTGGCCTGCAGTTCTTAATGTCTCATAAGGAGAACATTATCCCCAGATGGAACCAGTGTTAGTCCCTAAGCCTATTACCACCTTTCCGTTCTTAAAGTTTTAGCATGTTCTATCAAAACTTGTCCTAAGCCTTTTTGCTTTTATTGCTTGCATCTTTTAAACACTTTACCCCTCATTTTGTTGTGATTTGCGTTGCTTTAATTTGTTTTTAGTTGCTTCTTATATGATAGTTTTGACATTTTGCATGAAAGAGATATGTCACATCAGATATGTTATTCTTAAGTGTATTTTTCCAAAGCTAAAGGAATGAAAAGGGAACTACAAGAATGTTGTCATTCTTGTAGCACACGAGGAAATCATTATTTTAAGTGTATTTCAAACCAGAGATTGTGCCAGTTGTACTGAAATAGTGCAGAAGATCATGAAAACGGTTATGATTTTATATCATGTTAGATCTAAATCATTTTTACAACCCCTATGCATCATTTAATCAAAACGAGTTCAAAATTGTTTGTGTGATCATCAAATCCAAGTATTGGTCCATGAATCAGTTCATGCAAAAGTATGATTATTTCATTTTTGAAATTTCTAAAAACGAAGGGGTATCCTAACGCCATTTGCAATACAACTCTTCTTGCATTAGTTGTTATGTGCAGGTAGTTTTGAAAACCCAAACACGAGGAAACCCTAAATTATTAACAAGTTTAACCTATCTCGTGGTCAGTGTGGATGTGCCAGAGTGAACAATATGATGACCAAGAAAGGAGGTCGGGTTCTAAGATTGGAACCTGAGGGGATTGAATTATTAGAAGCTTGCCCATATATTATCGAGAAATTCATCTAGGGAAAATGGTTTAAGTTCTACTGCACTTTTCAGGGTTACCATGAATAAATTTTTATGTTGTTTGCCAAGAATTTCAATGGGTTCCAGACTCAGGTTGGAAATGTGATCATTCATGTCATTGAAGATCGATAGCAGCGTCATGTCGCTTTCCTATAAAGGGTGAAAGATGGTGGAAGAAAAGCAAGTTACCTACATAATTGTGCAATCAGTTTTTAGTGCTTGAGCATAACAATCCATATTAGAGTCAGGAGATACCAAATAAATGGATGAAGGTAGAGTGGGACAGTGTTTTAGTAGTCGTTCAGAAGTATATTACCTGTGAAGGTATGTTTTCCATTATTCTTTGCTACCACATGTGTTTTCTAATACATTTAAATCGTGATCAAGAAATGAATTTTCCCTTTTACCTATTAAAAAGCTTGACAAAAATGGCGAAGAGGATACAAAGTCATCATAAAACTGCTCATAAAAGCTTATTTCACCAAGGTATAATTAAAATGTTGGTTATGTATGCATTAAGAGAAGTTGAATTGTCATGGGAACAATTGTTTTTTTCCTTAGGGTTTGCAAAACAGGGTTGAAAAACACTAAAGACAACTCCTTACTAGAAAACCAAAGTTTCAACAAGAAAAGGCAACACATCAAAAAGCACAACAAAGGAACAAGAAGCTTCTCCCGTAGCTAGATAGATCTGATCAAGTAATAGAAAGCTTGTTTTACAGCAGGAGGAACAAATTAGGCACGAACTTGAATTCTTTGTTTCAAAATAGGAATGTGTGGGTTATGATATGGTTTACACCAGGAGGATGACTATACAAAGAACACAAGAATTACAAAGGGTAAAACTTGAACCTGAAACAAAAACCTGTAATGTACCAGTTGAGGAGCCCCCAATGAAAAGAGAGTGTAAAAATAATGAAGGCAAACAACTTGCCAGTTACCCTAGCAGACCTAAAACTTGACCTACGAATAAGTTGAGGCTTAATTCAAAGGCTATGTTCAAACCTTCTCTTAAAAAGGAGAATTTGATTATTATATATGATGACAGTTTAGAGAAGAATCTTGAGATTGTCGAGAAAGAAAGATTGGCAATCAAAACCTTAAGGGATATTCCAAGAAGGAATACTAGAAAGGGGAAACAACAACAGTCAACAATTAAAATTGAACCTTCTCAATCAAATGAAGGAACAGAACGGGATCCCACATACAACCTAGAGGTGCAAGAGTTGTCAGAGTCCTATATGGAAACGACATATAGCCCATCTAAAGTTGTGAAAGAGGAAATCATTGAAGAAACATCCTCAAACGAACATAAATATGAAAGAAAGCGCAAAAAAACGGAACGATCTATTGATCTAAATAGACCAGCATCAGAAGAAAATTAAGGTGAAAACAGGGCAGAAACGGAGGATTGAGGAATTTCAGGTAGTCATTACAGAATTGAAATAGGAGAAGTGAACACTTTAGACATGGAATGTTAAGTTGGAGGAAAAATTCCAAAAGATGAAACAAAATCTCAAACCCCAGCGTGAATTGTCAAAGAAAGTCAGAAAAATGAACATCAAACTGTACTGGAGTAACGTTTTACTTAAAACTAAATTGAAACAAGAAAATTCTAAAGGGAAAACTTCTACTCAAGGATGAAAGGGCTTCATGTTTTTTGGTCCATATATCAAAATAGTGATTTTGTAGCTCTCCTTTTTTACAGAATAATGAGGAAATGAAGGAAATCGAAGATCTCTTTTGCAAGCAGAATCAACATCATGAATGACATTAGTATAGCATAAATTTGAAGGTCTAAATTTTCAGCATATCATTCCAAGAACGGTTATTGTAGATCTTATGTGTAAGGGTCAAAGATATATTAGGAAGTTATGATAGGAGATCTTTTCCCTAAGATCTAGGATTTTGTTGTTGTCTTATTAAATGTGATCCCTAATTGATAGCCATGTATATTGAGTCTGTTACTAGGTTTTAAGATCTCAGATCCAAATATGAATCATTTTTTTGTATAAAAAGGGGATTAGATGACAAATTAAGGGGGTTCAGATTTTGTGGGCACGGGAACATATTGATATGGATTGTAATACCTTGAATCTATTACATTTTCCACTCAATGGAAAAGACATTCTAATGGTTAGATTGTCTTATTATTTTCTTATATTTCTTCTATCTTACTTGAATGCATTTGAACCTCTTGCAAAGCATTTGGTTTATCTTGTTACATGTTAAATGTTAGTAAAACTTTTTCTATCACCTGTCACAGGATTTGTGTTTAAGTTATTATTATGGTTTCTAAATGATATTTGGGATCATAAAGTCTTCTATGTAAGTGAACAAATTGTGAAACTTGCAGCTTCTTTTTTCTTCTTTTTTATCTCCATTTTATCTAATTTATCAGAATGAATGTCATTGACTAAGCTGAGTGTTTTCGAAACCTGATCTAAAGTGTAATCTGATCAACTATTGTCCAACCTATCCACTACCTAATCCACAAACCAAATCTGTAAATTCATTTGTTCTACGAATATAAAACATTGTAATAATTGAGGTGCCCTAGCTTGCCCCTTAGCTGTCAAGGACAACTTTAGGGATAACAGAAGTTAGCAAAGGAAARGGGTTCAGGTGGAAGTAGATGGTGAGACGCATGCAACCCCAGAGAAGAATCCACCCAYGAAAAGACTGTCTACACCACGTGAGCCAAGCCCAAGCCTTGAATCTAGTGAATGAGAGCGTACGCCAACTTCGTCGCAACAAACCGACATTGTGTTAGTTGAAGAGGAAGCCCCTTCTTAGACGTTTACATCATCCACCATGTGCACAACATCAATTGGCCGGATGAGCAAATAGAAAATAAACACCAACACCCCAGAGCAACAACCAAGGCAATATTATGCACTATTCTTATAGCCTATCAAAACTTATCAATTAAACCTCGAGAAATGTAATTCTTGGATTTGATGTTATTTTATAGAGATGAAAATTTTCTATCTTTTATACGAAATAAACTGAAATAGAGTAGAAAGTATAATTGAAAAATGAATATATGAAAATATGTGGATAAGTAAATGTCAAAGTGAAAATCTGGAAAAATAAGTATACAACAAGTCTCATAAATGAGAAGAAATCAACAAATAATTATATTAATCTTAATCTGAGTTACAATTGAGTTTATCTTTTCAAACCCCTGCGAGGGCTTGGACCAGTGTTCCACTTAGAAGTCCAGGATGTTATTTGACTCATACATAGACAACTAGTGTCAAAAATATGAAGACTAGAACATAAAACCAAATTGGATCACTCATATCTACAAGTTCATCATTGTTTTGAACTCTGGAAAACTAGCGTTAATTAGCATTGAAATGAATTTAGAACTTCCAACTAAAACCAAACATGCATTTAAGAAGAATGAATGACCTTGGAGCATATCACCAGTCAATGCTTCCTAGTCTTTTATTTGCCACCTTTATAATAACCCTGCTATCAACAAGATAACTCAACTCTAATGATACTAAGTATGAAATGAACAGATAATAATCTCACTTGAGGCTAGAGCAAACATTATCCGAAGTTTTACTTCTCTGTTTTTTCCTCTTTCTTTGTCTTGCTTTCCTTCTTTTATATCTTCACAAAGCAATTGAGTAGTTCAACTACCTTTATTTAGAAAAGTTAAATAACTTTGTTTAGGAGAAGATAATTTTATTTATGATAACGGTAATAAATATTTAAATAATAGGTGGGTCCCACTAGGTCTTCGTTCCTTTATTTCAAACATTTTCCTTGTGAATCAAAAAATGATTAAATACTATGAATATATCAGCATCAAGAAATATATCAAAACAAGTAATCCATTCAAAACATACCAAAACAACAAACACTTGTATCTCCCAAAAATATCAAAATGATATGATATTTAAAGTTCTCAAAATAATATCATATGTTTGTCATCCATCCAAAATGTGTATCAAGTGTCTAAGTAGCAATGTCATAATATAAATTAAAATAAATGAGGGTATTTCTTTTTGAAGAAATCCTCTCTTTCCTTTCTGCATTATGAGACATCTAGCCTGAGATTGAATAAGTCTTCATAATAAGACTTATTTTCTTCCAATTTTACTATTTCAAGGTGCATGTCATTGAAGGTGACGTGCTAGGTGAGTTGGCAGGCTACTTTCCTTTGTCAATTTGGGGTTCAATGGGAGGCACTTTGTAATTTATAGGAGGTGATTGGGCCATGGAGGTAGCAGATGCAACATGAGGTTTTGGATGCAAAGGATGGGGATGAGGAAGAGGGTTATCGGGCATATGAGTTATACTAGAGGGAGGATTTATAGAGTTATTGTCCCAACCATCATTGGTTGGTTGCATAGGGGGCTCAGGAAAATATGCAATGCTAGGATGTGGCTGCAGGAGAGGACTAGGAGGAGTTGGAGGTTGTGGCAATGTTGGTTGCCCACCAAGGTTCAGATAGCCATTTTGTACTAGCTACTTAAACTCTTTAGAATTAGTATCAAAGTGTATGGAAAACCTCATTCTCTTGTGTCTCCCTTCTTCCCAAAATATGTTTGGAAATCTTCCCATTCTGCCTTTATTTCCTCTATTTCCACTTCTATTACTCCCTCGGCTGAAAAATCTCATCTAATTTCCATCATCATTCTAATTAGTGCAAAATTCTTAAAGTAAAATACAAGACACAACATAGTAAACATCTATTACAATTTTGTTAAAATGATTTGGCTATGGCTCTGAGAATAGCACAATAATTCAAGCATGCAAGGGAGAAATGAGTAGGAATAATGTGAATAGGGAAGAAAATACATAATTTAACAAACAATCTTCTCATTATTTCAATTTTCAAAAATATGAATTGTATACTTCTTTGTGAAATTCTCTTCATATGAACAACCTATATCTCTTTTAAACAATGAAATGGATGTAAATGAATAAATAAATGTCAGTGATAAAATGATAAAGGGGGTGTACTTTGCGAAAAGTGGCATGAAATGATAGGAGTGAATGAAAAATTTATGTTCAATATTCACACATAATCAATCATTTATGTACATGGGAATGTACATTTTTTTCCATTATAGAGCTAATCATTTGTATGGAATTCCTCTGAGAAAACTTCCAAGCAATTCCTTAAAACAATCCATGTGTTCCCAGATTATCCTTTTCACCAAATACTACATTCCCAAACTGCATATAATCTGAATTTACCACAACCAACTCAAAATATCAAACTTCCCATATATCATCTTGAGACCATAAAGTAAAATCAATTCCATATACAAGTTTACCATAATGAATATATCTTTAATAGATCCTATTTTAAAGCTTCACTTAACAAATCTTTTAAACTACATAAACAAGGGGAAATACATGGAAAATCGTAAAATAATTAGGGGATAGATGCCCAGTTTATGTAATTAAAATCAACTAAAACTTTCATTTGGCTATCATGCCTTTTATATCACATTTTAATTTCAAAATACCCCATATAATACTTGAATATCGAATGCCTCATGAATGGCAAGTTGACAACTATCACACAATCTCATCTGATATTATTTCCTTTAGCAAACCCAATTCTCATAACCATGGTCATTCGGGATTGTGGGTTTAAAAACAATGCAAAGGTTGGGTACGTGAGTGCATGTAGCCAAAATAGAACAATAGGCTTAGTATTGTAACCACAAAGAGGAACAAATGGCCGCGCGGCCGCAATCTTTCACAAATAATATAGTTAATGTCGAGCATGAAACATGCTTGTTTTCATAATAAATGAAAACCAAAATAATAGCCATTTCTCTACTTGGAAAACCATGAACTCAAACATAGTTAAAAATTGAATGAGGGAATGGACTCAATTTGTAACGAGTATAGTCCCAACTGAGACAATATGGAGTTTTAACCAATTCAATCATACCAACAAGGTTCGAACCCAGGAAACAGAGAATACTACCAAGGTTGGGTACGCGAGTGCATGTAGCCAAAACATAACAATAGGCTTAGTATTGTAACCACAAAGAGGAATTGTAAGGACCCCAATTGTTACGACTACATGCGTCTCAATGCAAAAGAAAAAAAAAATTGTTTTAAGCAAGAAGGCAATAACGACAACAGTTAAACAACACAACTTGACGATGAACACAACGCACGTCAATTTGGAAACGGACAACAACAACTCGGCCTACTAGCACATCATGCAACTGGATGAAACATGCAATAATCAATAGACCGATAAAAATGACTATCTGCCTGACACAAGCAAGACAAAGCCTACAATCTAAAGGACAACATCATCAACCCGACACAGTGGCTTTGAAGGCCAATAACCAGAAACCTCTACGGCGCGCAAAACCAAACGCATTAAGGCGTTACAACCAAGTACCAACATTCATTACAATGAACAATACACCCACATAGGGAAACATAAGACTTCGGTCAGGTTATCATTCGTGTCTATCCTTCAGGGCGCACAATGATCCCCTAATCAGGAATCATGTCGTCACAAGGTGACAGGCATGACAGTAACCATGGCGCAACATAACATATCTAGACCAATAACCCAAGAAAAATCCAACGCGCTAGGAGACCAAATTAACTGTCAAAACACATGAAGACTATACCCAAGCACCCAAGCAACAAGTCGACAAGACACAAGGTGACATCACTCAAAATTTAATTACGTAACCAACAGAAGAATTTTTCTTTTCTTATTAGGCACCTTTTTCCCAGTAGTCTCCCCACTGTAAAACAAAATTAATTCGAATATTATCTAAGAATTCATGTGCAAGGATATTCTATATTAATTCTCTATATAATAGAATATTATTTGGAAGATAGCTTAATCATAGTGATATAAGGAATTAATACTTACATTTTGGTTAATCTAATTAATGTCTCCCATCATAAACTCGTAAATTGATATATTAAGACATGAATACAAGGGGTTTTCTTTTGGATTAACGAAGGAACTTCCACATCATCTTATAGGTCAGTTATAGTTGTCCAGAAATAAAATCTATGTCTAACAATGATATCATTGTCCCGTAATAATGTCCATTAATGTTGCCTAACCATGTGCTATCTATTAATAAGAGTCAACAATAAAAACATGGGCTATCTATTAATAATAAATCACATTCAACAGATCGTTGTCCATCAGTAATCATTGTCAACAACCAAATGTTGTTCCAAAACGCAGAGTATAATATCCAAAAGCGTAGAGTAACCACAATATAGCTATCCCAAAAACGCAGAGTACAATATGTCATCCAAAAACGCAGAGTAAAATTTCACTAACAACATGCTATCAATATTCTAAAAATCGTTGTCACTAAATTGCTATAAATATATCGTTGCCTAGTAAAGACACGAAATTGCTGAGTTGATATGATATCGCAGTGTAATTACAAGATATAGAATATAAAATGTGTTGTCTAAAAATATTTACTGTCTATAAAATATTAGATGAAAAACACAGTCATAATAGCAATGAATACAACTATGTCCTTCACACAACGCAATACTGTCATTCCCAAACAAGACGTTGACATTCATAAATTCCCAGACAATGTGTAGATTCATTGTCAATCGAAACACTGCAACCATTCAATGCAGTCACACTCAGCCAACAATTTGTTTTCCTTCAAATGTAAAAAAACGTTGTCTAAAAATAATACTCACGCATTCCATTAAATCGGTGTCCCTTAAATCTATGATAATGTTGTCTATCATCATATGATTTTGCTGGGAAAAACAGGGTGAATCATCGTGGATTTGTTGTGTAAAAATGCCAAGCAAACCGTGGTTGAATGCGGTGTAAAAATGACAAGCAATTTGTGAGGTATAAGCAGTGTAGGAGCTACCCCTACAAAGAGATTTATCAATCCAGGAACACTGGGATTTATGATTCATTTCCCATTCGTTTACCATTCGTGCGCACATACTACACATTTTGTTTATCATTCGATATCATTCATTTACCATTCACACAGAGTTTTATCATTCGTTTACCATTCACACAAGGAATTGTCAGTCATGTATGCCAATTATTGTCGTACAGAATTATAAAGAATGCCATTGAATTTTCATATAGATTGTATAAAAATGTCTATGATTGTCATATGGAACTTGGTGCAGAACATATAAAGAATGCACCCACGAATTGTCAATGCAGAAAGACTAAGATATCAACAAGTAAGATGTTGAACAACCTTTTAAACTGAAGTGAAAATACAGACCAACAATTAAAATTCGTTGTTTAACATTTAAGAAGGAATCGTTGTCTAAAATCACGGTGGTAATCATTCACAAAGAAAGCACAGAGATAATCATTCACCAGGAAAGCGCAAGATTAAACATTCAGCAGTGAATCAGTCAAACGCAAAGATAAAATTATGGGAAGGACGTAGGGATTACGCATAAAGAAAAACGCAGCAATCAGAGATTAATCATAAGAGAAAAACTAAGAGATAAGTAAGGGATAGATAGCTGAGCGAAATTTTATCCTTCACTTATTATCCATGCACAGGAAAGAGGGGCATTTGAATCTATAAGTCTTTAAACACTGGAGTGACGACCGTCAATTCGGCTAATCTCTGGATAGTGTTTTTTTTTTTTTTGTTAATCTGGCCGAACCTGTTGGCATCGGGATTAACCTGTGGCTTGAGAAACCGTGACTCAGGGGCATCTAAGCCGTCAAAATCACCCGGGGATCGCACCCGGCCTGAGCCACACCAACCCTTAACATGGTTGGATTTTTTGTCCCCGCAGGTTTCGAACCGGTGACTTTTCATCACGGAGTGGCTTAACAACACACTCCGTCACCGACTGTCCAACACCTCGGGGACAAATCTCTGGATAGTGTTACGCTGAAAATAACATAAACTTTAACATAGTAGAAGTACATTATTGAAGGCGTAGGAAAAATATTTAAACTACCATTCAATACAAATATACACATGTGTACCGTAGCCAAATGTGAAAGCTCTGAGTCATTGTCCCGCGCGCGCTCCATCCAGCTCCCGCTTGCCGACCAATGTGACCTCACCAGTACCTCCCAGCCAATGTTAGGGGTACTCTTATTCCCCCTGAGCCCCTCGATCCACAAAGGGGCCACACACACAATACCAGAGAATGCTAGCACCCAGCTCACCTCGCAAGGTCGAGCTACCACTCATTACCCGAGCTGGGTATCCCAACTCCCACAAGAGAAAGTTATGTCAAGGTAAAATTTCAACAGCATAACATTATGCAAAAAGATCAGATCCATACTCCCCCTCCTCCATCATTTTTATAGAGTTTTTAAGTAATTAGTTTCCCAAATTCTCATTAAATTCTTTTTTTAGTTAATCAATTTTGAAAAACCTCCCCCGTACACATGTTGTTTGATCCCCTAGTTGCACCAAAAAATCAATTTTATTAATTAATTAAATATTCATATTTCCCTCACCCACCTAAAGCATTCCTAAAAACACTCCTAGGTGTCCCAAAATTCCCTTACACTTTTTAAATGACTTACCCCTTACTTAATTCCTAGTTGAGTTCATAATTAGAAAGTTCCAAAGGCAAGATTCCTTATTAAGTTAGACATTCATCTTTTTCTTTGTGTTTCCCCTTTTCCTTAAGTTTCCCCCTTTTTCTTTAAGTTTCCCCCTTTTTCCTTTTTAACTAAAAATCAATTTAGCATGTGTAGATAAAACAACCATTTACCCTTTTCCCTTTTTAATTAAAAATTAATTTAGCAAGTGTAGATAAAACAACCATTTACCCTTTTTCCTTTTTAATTAAAATTAATTTTGCAAGTGTAGATAAAAAAAACAACCATTACCCCTTTTCTAAAATTTAATCCTCCATTATAATTTTGGCTTTAATAAATAAGTTTGAATTTCTTACCCCCCTTCTTGTTACATGTTTATTTATTATTATTATTATTATTGACCACATGTTCTACTTAGACCTAGATTTTAATTTCACTAGGTTGGGCAACATTTTTGTTAGGGAAAAATTGTATTTAAACCTTACTTATGACACCATTCACTTTAAGGCCAACTAGGTTTATTCACTTACCCGTTAAAAACACAACGTGCCCTTCAGGACGCACTACGTGCTCCAACGGTATCACTCACCTCTTTTCATTTTATTTGCGCGATGTGCCCTTCAAGACGCACTACATGCTCCAAGGGTGTCACTCGCCTCTTTTCGTTTTCCTTGCGCGATGTGCCCTTCAAGACGCACTATGTGCTCCAAGGGTGCCACTCGCCTCTTGACTGACTTTGGTAGATGTCAAACCCCTGGTGTCAATACTCCGCCATGTGATCTTGTGGGAGACTAAGGGCCTCTAAGGAATAAGTCCCCTGCCTTATTGTGTGCCCCTTAGAATCATTGTGAGCGATTGTCACAGTCTTCCCTCACAACATCATGGGTCTTCTCGAACTAGGTAATCATTAACCTACAGTTCGAGCCATGGCAGGAGTGCTAGTAGGTTGTGGCAGGTTTTCTACCACACCTCTCCCTCAATGTCTATGGTTGTCCTACATAACCCCTCTACTCCAGATGTGAGTCTGGTCGACAAGCTATCATCAGCCTGCATCCATCAATGAATCATGTCAGCAATAATAATCAATCATCATAACATCTAATCATATGTACATATGTCATATCAACAACATTCAAACCCCAATAGTCCACTCCCTGACTCGATCCAGAGTCCAAGGCGTTTCATCGATGCCTCTGCATCCTCAATGTCCAGAGTCCTACACACTCAAGAGAACCTAGTCAATAGCACCTGTCTAGGTAAATACAACAAAATATCATATCATCAAATCCATAATATCTCATAATCATTATCAAAACGACCAATAGTATAATAACATGGATCACTTACACGCAAGTGTCCTAAAAGAATAAGTTTGCTCAGTGCACGCAAGAGAGGGATGTTACATACACCCCCTCTTGGTCTAAACTTCGTCCCGAAGTTTCACAATATATAAGTGTTGAAATAAAGTGTATCACAGTATCATAAGTCTATCTATCAAACAAAAATGGGAACTGTTGACCTATTGTTCAACGTCATAGTTGTCGAATGCGATGGTTCAGGATACGGATCGGCTCTTCCGTGAGCACACCCTCATATGATACCTGTAAGGAACTCATGTCAACAACATGTGTAGGATCACTAACATAATGTCTCAAAACATAGACATGAAAGACATTGTGAATACACCTCAAGGATCAAGCAAGGCTAGTCAATAGGCCACGGGGCCTCTCCTTTCCACAATCTCGCAGGATCCCACGAACCTAGGAGAGAGTTTAAAACCCTTTCCAAACTTGATCGAACTCTTATGCAGTTTCACCTGCAAGAAGACTCGATCACCAACTTCCTAACTACAGTCGACATGACACGCATCACCAAAACTCTTATGTCGATCATGCGCTTCTTTGATCCTTTGTCTTATTGTTTGCATTTGATCTTCCATTTCTTGGATCACTTCTGGTCCCACCAGTACCCTATCCTCAATTCGATCCCAACTCAAAGGCGTCTGACATGGTCGCCTGTAAAGAAACTTGAAAGGCGCCATCTTAATGGTGCTTTGATGACTGTTGTTATATGTGAATTCTACCAGTGGCAAGAATTCTTCCTAACGCTTCTGTTGGTCCATCACGTACATACGCAACATGTCCTCCAAGATTTGGTTTCTTCATTTGGTCTGCCCATCTGTCTATGAGTGATACACGGTACTAAAGTTAAGTTGGGTTCCCAAGGGATCTTGGAAACTGGTCCAAAATCCTCCAATAAACATTGATATTCGATCGGATATAATCCTCTTAGGCACGCCATGCAGCCTCACAATCTCACTGATGAAAACTCTAGCTATGTCAAGTGCCTGATACGTCGTATGCACAGGAATAAAAAGAGCACTCTTAATCAGAGTGTCAACTAACACAAAAATCGAGTCGTGTCTCCTTATCGTCAGTGGCAATCCAACAATGAAATTCATCAAAATGACCTCCCATTTCGATTTTGAAATTGTGTGTGGTTGTAATAATCTTGTCGGATGTCTATGTTTAGCCTTCACCTGCTGACATTCTAGACATTTGGCCACGTAGTTAACTATGTTGGCCTTCATTCCTTTCCAAAAGAATAAGGGTTTAAGGT